>CAEGAE010000550.1:0-17228 GCA_903067095.1 Girardinus metallicus
TATATATATAAATAATCATATTGTTGTAGCATAAACAGGTTACTGAGAGGGAATATGATGAAAATGATTATTTTTCCAACATTAAATTTGTCTTTTCCGTCTTTCTTGGTGATACTTTTCCACAGTGTTTTGCTGTGTAATGAGATCTTCTGGTCTTGTTCTAACATCAGTAGGCCTGGAGAGACTCCCTTCATTGTTTTGGTCTAGCCGCTTCAAGCTCGCCCTTATCTTTAGCTTTAGTCACTAATGAATGCCCTCTCTGCCTTTACCCACCTTGTCCAGAACTGTTGAAGCACACTTTAGATTGAACACGCAGTGAGTGTGGCTGAGGTAAATAATTGGTACTTACTGACTAAAAAAGTATCTCCTCACAGATAAAAAAGGAGGGAAAAAAATGAACTGGTTATACAGTTTGTTACTGTATAACCAGAAAGAGAGCCACCATTGTCTGCTTACTCAAACCTGCATATCTTCTACATTGTTTGTTTATTAGTCTTAGAAATATTTAGCTAAAGCATTTGATTCTACGATTTTGTGAATTTCTGACCTCGTAAACAACATGCATCAGACCCACATGCCTTTATAGCCACAAACTTCAATGTGTGTTATTGGAATTTATGTGATAGGTCAATACAAGATGGAGCTTAAAAATATCAAATTTACAAATATTTAAAGTACAGAATTTTCATCCAGCCCATTTGCAGAAATACACCACTCCTGTTCAGAAACAACCAATCAGAGGCAGAAGGAGAGTCTTAGTGCTGTCAATCACGTCCGTGTATGTGCCCCCTACATTATTGCCTATATACAAACTGCAATTGGAATATTTTCTTACTTTTTTCCTCACAACACTTTCAAAAAGACTAGTGTACGGATAATAGTTTAGCTTTGTTTTTTCCAGAGTTACTACGGGGCCTTTTGGCTGAGTTTTGACTTCATGTTCTCGTAGCCCGACTCTTCATTTTAGGTGGATGGCCATGTATTGGTAGACCTTGGTTATACTCTTTCTGTATTAAGATAACATGCTTAATATGTTTATACAAACGTGTAAAACCATCAATATAAAAAAAAAAAACTATTTCAAAACCTTTTATCAAAAAACAAGACTTTTTTCAAAATTGGCATGTTTACATTAACGGACTTATTTTCCAAATGTCAAATTATACGGTCAATAGAAATGCAGCTGCTGAGATGTGATAATGTGCTCTAATATACATCTGAGGCCTTCACAGAGCATCGAGATCTACACTCAAATTAAGATAAAAGGTGACTTCTGAAGGCAAACTTCAAATCACTGGATGTTAAAGAGAAGTAGGCTAAATATATATTTATCATCCCATTTTACCATCACATTTCAGGTTTTTATTTGCAATAAAAAGAAAACGTGTCTTCGTACTTTGTGTCAATCACATAAAATCCAAATAAAACACACTAAGGTTTGTGGATGAAACAAAAATGTCACCTCCATTCAGAGCACCTACTTTATTAGAAGCATATTTAATACTGAATCAGGCAAGACTTCAAAAGCCTGAAAAAGCTCATTTTGCTCTCCTCTCCTCCACTAAATACAACACTTGCGAGTCAATTTAAATAAAATTCAATTTACTGAATCTGCTAGCAATTAAACACCAGTTCCTAATGCCCCATGAAAATGTGGCCTGGGCACTGGATGTGTGAGGCTGTCAATTCAGGTGGAGACAAGTCCCAGGTGGCTCATTTCACTCTTACACACACGCAGACACCCCTACACGGCCAGTTTTAATTGACTCTATTGAGCAGGAACAGCATGCTTTCTCATTGCTCCAGCACTAATTGGGTTCTGCGCCCTTACTTTTTACATGAAACACGTTTTATGGAGCAATTTAAAGCACATAGTGCTGTATAATTAGAAAGAAATGAGGGAAGGAGTGGGATCTGTTCCATGACAGCAGAATGATGAAATGCCTTTTATACACTTTGGTCGCCAGCTAAGGGTGGGGGAGAAAAGAAAAAAAATCCAAAATACAGAAAAACCATTTGTCTGGAATAAAACCGCATGGTTTTTTGGATGAAAAAGTCAAGTCACCTTCCAATAAGCGTACATATTAGCAAGTTAGGACAAGCAAAAGCTGGAAAATCTAAAAGGGATCCAAATGGAATCATTCATAATTGATTTGGGGAGCAGGAGAAGGAAGGCGAACACATGAAGGTACATAACGATTAGCTCTTCAGAACATATGCTGTTACTTTCATAAAGTCACTTCAAATGACTTATTTGTCAGTTGTTGCTTTGACCTGTGTGTGCTGTGTAAATGTTCAAACACTGGGGTGAGGCCAGATGTTTGGCAGTCATTAATAAGCTCACATACACACAGACAGATGTTCGCACACATCTGCACGGTAACAGCTTTAACACACGCACACACACACACGGGCGCAGTCTCACTCGACATCCTATGGGAGTTACCTTGGAGGAGTCATTCTTTCTCTTCCCTGCTTGTTGATATTTGTTCTGTCGACTCTCTGAGTCGACTGTCGGCTCCTGAGCAAAACACTGCAGTCAGTGGTACAAATATTTAATGTCATGAGGTGGAAGGAAATGTTCTGACACCAACTCGGAATGAAGACATAGGCTCTAGCTATAAGAACTCAACTGGAAAGAAACTTTTGCCTCGTTTCCCCGGATTGGTATGGTAGTTCGGAAAGCTATTTTGTCTGTCTCCATTAAAACCGACTCGTACCGAGCCGTTCCAGGGCCTCCTTTAATTGTAGGTACATAGGTACAGTTAGGGCGGAGTCGCTAGCTGTGTTTCTGTTTGTTTTAAGATTGCGAAAATTGGAACTACAAAAATAAATTCACTTAATGGAAATACACCAATTTTGAAAAATATTCAAAAATGTTTGTACTGGTATGAGGTGATTTTCTGGCAATATCGAAATCACTGTATTTCACAAAACTGCACTAAAAACACTCTTTTCACATCACATGAGTCGTGATCAACAGTCCAACTACTGGAAGAAAACCACGAAGAAGACAACAGGAATTGGTAGGTGGATGATGGTGCAGCATTTTTCTTTTCAATGACTTATCACATAAATGAAGTTATTCACATGTGATTTTAATTGCGCTTCCTACTCAATGGAAAAACAGCGATTTTATTTATTTATTTTTTTCCATGGGTTGAATTACTGAGTTTGAAGAGTTTAACATTTCCTAGAAAGAAAACCTCAGAAATTTTTAGATTGATCTCAGACATTTTCAAGAAAAAAACTCGGACATTCTGAGTTTCAAAAGTCCAAAATGTTCGACTTTTGAAACTCAGAAAATTCCATGGATTTTTTCTAGAACATTTCTGAGCTTTATCTCAAAATGTCTGAGTGTTTTGGTGGGAATTTTATTCCTTTTTTTTTTTTTCTACAATGACTCCAACATGCTATCATGATATTATGTCAGTCTGGACTGGATTCTCTGGAGAGTATTTGTGAACCCTCGTAGAATCTTACATAAAGACGTACGGCAGTTTTGAAGTCAAAACAGAGTCCAAACCGGAACCAGCAAAGTGTATCAAATTAACTTCTGTTCTACATCCTATTTTTGAAATGTGGAAGTTAAGAAAACCTTTTGAAAAGCTTCAAGTGGAGAGTCAGTGCTAATGAACCTGCTGTGTTTTCATTACACCTATCCTGTTGCTGTAAAGAAAACGTACCTCTGGCTGTTTGCTCTAACAGCAATTAATTGCGTCAACCGCACTTGTTGGCGAGTTAGTCTGGCTGAATACCTCCTGCATGCACTCAAAAGAAGTCGGCTACAGGCTCTGTCCCAGATTTTTCTTCTTGCTACTTTGTGAGGTAGCAAAATTCCAAAGAGATTACAAATAATGGCAGAACCCATCTTGCCAGGCGCCAAGCTATTTCTCAGTGGTTGCAGCGAGTCGTTCCAGACCAATCACTTCCACAAACCAGCGGCGAAGGCAGATTATAGGTGTGACCACATACAATAGAGACGACAAGCATGCATTCCTAAATATCAATAACACAGCAATGGGAGAATAATTGTCTAATGTAAGATAATAAAAAGAGAGCAAAGAATGTATGCACCTCAGCAAAAGCTTGATTGTACAAACTTGAGGAAGATTAGACTAGGTTGAAGTTGGTGAGTTTTCCTGGAATAAAAAGCCCTGCAATGCAAACTGACTCAGATTTTTGGTATGGTTTGTTTTGGTTTTCAATCCTGCTGCTTGTGTGTAACGTCAATGCCAGTCTGCCAAAGACAAGAAATACAGAGCTGTGAAAGATTTCTTCATAGAATTTGTGTGTGTGTGTGTGTGTGTGTGTGTGATCTTCGAGATCATCGGACAACAGGAACTGTAAACCAATTTGGTCCTATATGAAAGAGTAATTGCCCCTTGAACCCAATAACAGACTGTTGTACTCTTGGGGGCAACAACAACTGTACCACCAAGTGTGTGTGAAAACTAAGTGTTCCTTTCTCATTTCTAGGGTGGAATTTTATCCCACTCTTTATTGTTTTAATTTAGCCACATTGGAGGGCTTTCAGCCATAAACAGCATGTTTAAGATCATGCTTTAGCATCTCCAGTATAGACTGTGATTACACCCTTACAAACCCCTTTTGTTATTTGGCTATTCAGGACGTATTCTGCACATAACCCAGGTCCCCTTCAGTTTAAGGTAAGTAACAAATGGCATTCTTCTTCAGGAATTTCTGCCAGACAGCACAGAACGTAGGGTCCTTAATCAGCAAAGCAGTATCACTATAATGTCTCAGAGTAATATCCTTGTTACCCAGAAGGTTCTTCTCTTCTCTTGTAGAATCTCATTGTAGCCTGCAGGGTACTGATGGTGGATAAATGGGGCCTTCAGGTGGAATGGTGGAAAGGGCGGTAGGAGTTTGCCCTGCAACTGGAGGGTCGTTGGTTTGATTTGCGCTCCGTCTGCCTCTGTCTTTATGTACAAGATCCTTGGTCAGAAGGGACGATGACGCCATACTGCCAGACGGTTGAACAGAATCATCAACAGGTCAATGTTCTCTTTGAGAAGGACTGACAAGGGACAGCTGAGCGAATTCAAAATGTCGGAGAAAGAGTCTGGATAGTGAAGTGAAGTGAAGTTCTACTGGGTTGATTAGAAAAGGGTTATAAAGAATTTATTGACAATTGAGAGGGAAGAATTCAGACAAAGCAGAATCAAGTCAGTTATTAGATTGCTTACTTGGCTTGACAAAGAAGTTCAAGATGACAGATAACGGTTCAGGATAAAGGAGGCAATGAGGAAACTTGGTCTGACACATGTTAATCAAGCACTGAAGTCATTAAATTAGAAACTGGGTCACACTTTATTCACGGAAATACTGCTGGAACACCGTAGCAAAGCAAGCAGATCATGTAGCACGTGAAGGAAGACTGGAGAGGTTGTAAATACCGATGGAACAGTTGTGTGACTTAATGAGATGATTGAGTTCAGCTGAGTTACAACACTGACTAGAACCGTGACAATATCACATGTAATGTGTTGCATTTTGAGATCTTTTAACCTACATCATGTCATAAAGGTTCTCTTACCTTTAAAGAGGTAGTAGTATGTAAATGCTCCCCAGCTTCCACCTCACAGAGCACCCCTACCCAGCAACTCCCCACCTCAGCTCCTTCAGACTAGCCAGAGGAAATTAGCAAACATCTGGTTGAACTGAGCGCTTGCTGAGCTCATTATAGGAGCTGCCTCTTAGTGCAAAGCTGGTAAAACCATTTTTAAAGGGCTAATGGAGTAATGATGTTGTGATGACTTCCTGAAGGCAGAGTTTCAAAACAAGCAGGAATTTCTTAAAGAGACAGAGACCAGATTTCAAGGTGCTGAATTACAAAGTCAAATTTCTTTAAAGTGCAAAGCTCCGAAGAATGATTATAAGTGGCTTAATGGAGGAGCATTGTGATGACGTACTGAAGGGTTCGTGTCGGAAAGAGCAGGTGTTCCTTAAGGAATCAGAGATCAATTTCAAGCCGTCAAATTGCAAAGTCACATTTCTCTTTTGATATATACAGCAATTATTTATTATTATTTGGTTGGGAAAGCTATAATACCGCCCCTTTAATAAATGAAATTATCATTTCTGAATTGATGTCTTCATTTAATTAGTGATCTTGGATGATCTCAAAAGCAGAAGAAATTTTAAAGTGATTTTCAGAACTGCAAAAAGACAAACCTTTAAACTTTCTTCCACTACATCACTTCAAGCATCTCGGTAACCAAGATAGGCCCGTTTTCCCTTTGATGATCTCCAGCATATCATGTTCCAAATATAGCATGTCCATGTTTATTAACCTCTTATGACTCTCATGAAGCACTTCAATGCAAAGAGCGCCGGTTATTATGGCAGTTATCCCAGACTCGCGTCCTCCCGGTTGTTCGTAAGTGCCACGCTTGCATCTGGTTTCTTTCAGGTTAAATTCAGTTCGTGTCTTGATTCGCCCTCAGAAACTCCCCAGCAGCGCGGAGGTCCTCAAAAAAAAAAAAAAGCTCATGTATCAGCTTCATCTGTTCTGTTCAACCAGAAGATCAGATGTACGAAGCTGTTAAAAAAAAAAAAAACAACAAAAGTGAGCTTGAAAAGTCTGGTTCACTGGAATCCTGAGTGACTCCCTCCGCCTCTAGACACTTTACTTCTGATGTTCGGTTTTACAGCCGAGGCGAAGTGGGAGATGGGAGCTGGCCTTGTTTTTTGACAGTATGAGTGTTTGATGACATCCACTTGAAATAGCTGAAATTCTCCCACAAAAGACTCTGTCGGACATTTGTACTCCTTTTCTCATTCTCTAATTTCTTCTCTTCGCTTTACAGCACATTTGTTCTGTGTTACACATCAGCGTGATGATGTAACACGTCCATTATAAAGGTCTGTGCATATCAACTGGGATTACTTTGAGTCTTTTACTGTCAAAGTAAAATAACTGCTTGGATATACCGCATGCTCTAATGATTAACATGTCAAAATAAACTAAAGATCAGTCTTTTTTTAATGGAATCAGAGAACTAATTACTCATTTTACTGTCATATAAATAGTACATCTGTATTGCCTTCTACCTTCTCTGCAGTATGCATAAAAAAAAGTAATTTTAATGAAAGACATTACAGAGAACACCATGAAAAGAATAGTATATATATAAAAGGAGGTAAATGAGGGTGTTGGCAGAAAGTAAATGTCTTACCTCCAGGACTGCAGCTGTCTCAATGACCTCAGGTTGTTTGTACGATGGACTATTAGGGCCAGCCAAAGAGTTACGATAATAACGTCATAATGTTAGTGAAATAAAGACTTAATCTTACCAGATTAAAGTCGTGAAATTAATAAAAAACAAAGTTGTTTTAATGAGAGCAAAACTGAGTTATCTAGATGTGACGTGACTAGCTTGTCTAATTCATGTGGTTCTTTATTTAAAGTAGACTCAGTCGTTTATACAAATCGTTTGTGATGCTAATGACCTGATGCTAATGTGCTAAAAGACTGAATATGTCCTATTTGTTAAACTGACAAAGTATAAAGTAAAGTCTAAGATGCTCAACGGTTCTCATTAAATCTTTTTAATTTGGTGTAAAATGATCACTTCATTCTCCAAATATCAGTTTTTTCTTGTGTTATTACTTCTCCATTCTCGTACTATTATGGCTTTCTTCCTCATAATAGCACTTTTTTGGTCAACAGACTCGTTTCTCGCAATTTTACGAGTTTGTTCTCAATCTTCTTTCCTAGCCTGGCCCTAACGCTCTCTGAGACTCGACCTGATGATCAGGTTTGTCTACAGGCAGCTGATGTTTGGTTTACACATATTTTAAAGAAATTATCAAGTTTAAAGCAAAGAGTTATTTTCCATTTAGATGGGTTACATCTGTGTCACGGCTTATTACTATTTTGTCTGAGTGTTAGGAACTGTAATTTATTTGGTGTACTTTTTGTGTTTTTTGACTCATTTATGTTTCAATTGCTTTTTAAATGCAAATCACTAACGTTTGTTTAAAAAGGCCCTACAGAAGTAAAGTATTATTATGTAGAAATCCATCATAATATCATTTAATATAAAGAAATACACAATTTTCAGCCACATCTGTTATGTGGGGGAAAAAAAGGATCTCTCACTGGTGAATTATGCAGAAGTTAGCAAAGCACATTGTACTCCTAATTAAAAACAAACAATTATAACATCCAATAGTATCCTTTTAAAAAGTATTTTTGTCCAATTTCTAGGATTAGTGAATACATTGTGAACAAGGTCTGGTCTAGTTTCCTGGCACAGAGAAGGGGAAAAAATACACTGCATAAATCATAGCTGATTTTGGTCTTTCTTAGGATTTACAGCCGATAATATATAAAAAAAAGAAAGAATAAAATAAGCTTTAGTCAATGAATACTAATAGTCCTTCAGAGTGTTTCTAGAATTTCAATGCCTCTCTGCCTTTTATACAGAAGGTGACAAACAGTGTTATTGTATCGCGCAATGCAATTTCGGTAAGTTTTGAATGTGAATGCGGCATTAGCCTTGGAAGCGGTTCTGAATGGCCGTCTGGTTAGCTCGAGCGGGAGAAAGAACATGCACGACTCCGCGAGGCAATAACAGGTCAGATTTCCCCGAAGG
Organism: Girardinus metallicus; assembly: GCA_903067095.1. Lineage (NCBI taxonomy): Eukaryota > Metazoa > Chordata > Actinopteri > Cyprinodontiformes > Poeciliidae > Girardinus > Girardinus metallicus. The sequence continues at coordinate 8,625 of CAEGAE010000550.1, forward strand.
TTCTGACACAGGCACTGAAATTAATTGCGCCGCTCTGAAGATGAATAAAGGCATTTGTGTTGTGATTAAGAAAAGCCGCGCGCTCCCCTCCAGGCAGGCCTGAACCAACATCCTCAAAGACCCACAGCAGCGCGCGCCTGCCACTCTGACGGACTCGGCGTCCGCCGGAGCCACGCTCCCCACGCACGAGCATGTCTGCGTCGTCTTAAAACTCCTAAAAACAACACGGCAACAAAAAAAAAGAAATAAAAAGGTGCAAATACGGGCCCTGTTGTTTGTCAAACAGCGCCAGGTGTAAGGGAACGTGAGGTACGTCTGAAAATTTGTGCAGAGCGGGGAGAGAGGAGCCAGAGCTCCCTGAGTGAGGCTGTCAGTGACGAGCCCTGATAAGAGCGTGTGTGTGCGATACTGTACGCCACATCTGACTGGCTGTCAGGCTGAATGGAGCCGTCATGTGATTTTAATCGTTACCCTGGGTGACAACCGGGTAGCAGAGCTTTGCCACATCTGGGAGCAATAAAGTGTTGGAAAGATAGGAGCCACTATCGTGGAATTTGGGGGTGGGGGGAAGTCGGGGAGGAGCTGCTTCCAGGACGTTATGAACAGAGGGCTTCAGATTTATGACGGGAATATGTTAGGGAATAACATTTACAGGGTCTTGCTTTAAGTACTCCTGCCTCTTGAACCTTTCCACATCTCTGCCACAGACTTTAATGTATCTGACTGGGATTTTATGACGCAACAACAGAAAGCAGTGGATGATAGTTAAGTGGATGAGAAAGGATGTGGTCTTCTGGAAAAGTGTTTATTAGGATTTAGTGCCCATGATTCCAGTTCCTCTAAATGAAATCCAGAACAGTTTGTCAGAAGACACCCATTTAAAGGGACAGTTATGCATTTTTCGGGCAAATAAAGCTATTTTGTAGCACAATCAAGTCAATTTTACCTTCATTAAAATATGTAAGAAATTTCACTTTGGAATTTGACATCTTGAAATTGGCTTCTGTCTATCTATAGCACAACTAAGTAGCTATGTTATCTTCAATTGTGATAAAAATGCTGTATAAAGCCAACATGACTTAAAAGAAATTTGACTTCTTAATTTAACGCCTTGAAATTGGGCCTCTGTCTCTTTAAGAAGCTCCTGCTCTTTCTGAAACTCAGCCTTCAGGACGTCATCACAACACGAAAGAATCACAGCAACACTCCAGGTATGTTTTTGATGAGGGCATAACATGATGTAAAGGTCAAGGTAGTTGACTTTACATAAATAAATATTCAATCAGGTCAAAGAGAAGGTTGACAAACTTTGGTCACAGCCAAGCCAAAAAGCTTAATCTAAAAAACGTTCTAGAAAAAAGCTTTAAAATGTTTGACTTTTCAGAGAAAAATATTAAAATCATTTTCTAAAAAGAAAAAAAATTATATTTCTAAGCTCCAAAAGTAGAAAACTTGCAAGAAAAAAAAAAATCTAGAAAAAAAAAACTGGAAATTTTTCAGCTTGTTAAGTCAAATTTATACAACTGTGAGTTTCAAAATTTTACATCTTTCACTTTTAGATCTAAGAAATTCACGAGATTTTTTTCAAGAGTTTTTCTTGCAAATTTTCAACTTTTGGAGCTCGGAGGTTTTCTCTGGAAATTTTTAAAGATTAATCTGAAAACGTCATGGTTTTTTTTACATCTGCAATGGCCCTAATTCGCAGTGGCAGCTGGTGGGAGCGCTGCGCAGTGGGGAATGTTTTTCCTTGAGCAGGGACAATGGAAGATGGATGGAGCAAGCTACAAGTTGAAGGAAAACCTGCTAGCACCTGCAAACAACTTGACTCTGCAGTGGTTAATTTCCAACAGGGCAATGACCCCAAAAATGCAGTTACACTAGAATAGTGTAAATCTGAGCAAATATATGTGTCAAATTTATGTCCAGTCAATGTCTGGTGGCACATTCCTCTTGCAGACACCCTCTATTTGATCTGATCTATTTTTCAAAGGAGAAAGAAAAAGCTGTCTCTACCTTCTGAACCCTGAAGCGGCTCTCAAGTACAGAATAAGAAACAAAAATTAAGCCAAAAGTGGAGATAAACAGCACATTGCAGTGAGTCATTTCTTCCACAAGCTGTCAGGAAACTGGAGCTTTAACAGTGGTTTTCCCTCTTATGCCCTGAAGCTGTTTGGATTGCTCTGTTTTCATAGTTTGGCATCTTCTTACCTGGATCAGTGTCAAATCTTTTGAGCCCGACAGATTTGCTTTGTATTCAACTGAACGCCACGCATCTGATCGGTCCGGTCACCCCAACAGAGAAACCTGCAGCTCTGTACTTGTCCAGGTTTTACGTGTTTGTGTTCGACTAATCTTTCTGACAAACTCCGTTCCACTTTTCCACATCTCTTTCGGTGTTAGACAAACAGTTTTTGGGGGGGAGGGCTGGCAGAGGGAAGTCTTGGCAATTTTTCGTCACACAGAAAGTCTGTTCTAATAATCCGTGCTTTCTACCCTGATGTTTGAGTGATAGGAAATTAAATATGAAGGAGTACAAAAAAAAAGTTAATCTCAGTCTGCATTTTTCAGCATGTCTGAAAGGAAATCTAAAAGCCCTGTGCTTAGCTCGCTTGGCACTCAGACTAAGAGCACTAACATTTAAAGACATCCACTGTAACTTCTTGCATTTGTAGCTTTTTTTTAAAAGTGTTCCTAATCAGCAAATCCCTTTTTTAAACAGCCTTTTAGATACTCAGCTTGTTCTACCTTTGTATTATCCAATTGATCCCCTCCGCTTTCTTTCCTCTCAACTTTAACAGCCTCACTGCGAGTATCTCATGTGATCCCAGAGGCCGTGTTGGGACACAGTTTCAATGACAAATCACGTTTCCCCCATTTCATTAGAAGGCTACAGTTTCAAACCATCAAAGTTCAAAGGCTAATTCAATTGCAGGAGAGTCATACTGTAGTGAAAACTCCTACAATTAATATTCAAGCACTAACTCAAGTGTCGGATCAAAAGGCTTGGAAGATCTATGCAACTCAATTTTGATTTTGATTTCTAAAGAACATTTTAAAATCACATGTAATGTGCAAGTCGTTTAGATGTTAAACATGCTTTGGTCAAGACTAACATTCAAGAATGTAGAATACTTGAATATCGTCTCCTTACTATTACAATGGCCTGAGTCATTTTTTGCTAAAAGTTTTTTTTTTTTTCGCCTAAAACACATTTTGGAAAGAAAGGAGTGGTGTTTTTTTTGTTTTTTTTTTTCTTTTACCAAAATCACTTTTGGCAAGAAAAATGTCTTGGGCCATTATTTTTAGGAAGGTGGCAATATTTTGGATTGTGGTGCAAACCACAAAGACGAAAGTCGGAGAATGTTTTTTAAATTAATTATCACAAGAACAAACTTACTCGTGTGATTTTAATGGCGTTTCTTGTTGAATGAAAACTCTGCGAATGCAAAATTGCGTGTTTTCAACATCAGATGAAGTTTTTTGCAGAGCTAGTGTAGTTTGACCTCTATGGCTTTATCTCCTGTAGTCATGGGACACAAGTGGGTGAAAGGCTCTTCCTCTATAGGGTAACAAGGCTCAAACGTAAGGACAGGGCAAAGAGGGACTTGGGGTTGCTGACCCAAAATGGCTACCAATGGCGACTTTGGAGAACATCTTCTGTCTTTTGAGGTAAATAATTTCTTGTCTTTACCTGCTGGCTCAGATTAGAGCCACTGCTCCTTAACTGGTGCAAACTGAAGAGGTTTATGAGTCTGATCAGAACGTCTGACCAAATATTATCCAGAGAACATTACAGAGAGGAATGTCTCTTAACAACAAATTCAGTTGACAATTCAGAGCAGATTACAGTGAAGTCAGAGGAGCCACACAAAAAAAATCCAGAGGTTTTTCTTTTTTTTTTTTTTAGGGCAAAAAGGTTTTCCAAACACTTTACTTCATAAGAATAAAAATATATCTTAGATATGTCTTGGGAAAAAAAAACATGGTGCACATTAAGTAGATTTTAAAATTTGAAGAATTTGTAGGGAACTGAGGGTCTTATTATGTGTCAACTATGATTAATTTTTTTCACACTGTTGTTCCCATTTCTAAAGGCGATAATAATAAGAAGAACTGTTGCAGGTCAGTATGGCATTTTTGGATACTGTTACTCTACAGTGCAAAATCTTATGTTGCAACCCAAGTAGGGGCAGAATGACCTGTCGGTACGTCTATCACAAACATATCCCGAGATGTGTGTAACTTGATTTAAATAAAAAAAAAAGAAAGAAAAAATGTTTGAAACGCTCCATTTCTACTGTCTCTCCTCTTGGCTCTCTACCGTGCATTTCAGGAGGAGCTCCAGGTCGTTCAAGCGTGATGGCAGCCTGAGAGAAAGCTGCTGTATGTCTCTGTTAGGGAGGGGGGAAGCAAAGCAAAAATACATACTTCATTGTCAAGTGTGTATACCAGACAATTTAGTTTTGAAGAACAAAGGCGTTTTGGAGAGAAAACAAAAAGAAAGAGACATGATTTGATTAGAATATCTAGAGTTAAAATTGAGATGTTGAAAAGCCAGAGCCAAACCGGTAAGTTATGACGTGTTGGCAGCTTTTCTTTCTTTTTTCTGCCAAGCCGGGTTGAGACGTGTTTCTGACGGCTGATGTTATCCTGATTGCATGATGATTGGAACCATAAAAGTGGCCTTTTACAAGGTTGAGCCATCACAGAGAGGAACACGTGGAGGTGAAGCCGGAGCGGAGTCACTTCATTCGTCACAGACCTGTCGGCACGTCACTGTGATTCATGGCAGCCATTTTGGGTCAGAAATCTCTTCACAAATCAGTCCACTGTGAAAAAAAGAGGCCGACACATTCGTCCGGAGGCGGCCAATGTGAGGGAATTCTTGTTGCGTGTCTGAGACAAGGAGATGACAGGGAGGTTCGGAAGCTGCTACAGATGATCGTCGCTTTGAACTCGGTTTCTGCCGCATCCCTGCTTTACTTTAGTAATGAAAAACTAGAACAGGGGTCTTCAAATTCAGGCCCTGAACACAACTGTTAGATGTGTTTCTGCTGCAACACACCTGAGTCCAATAATCAGGCCGAGGATCAGCTTGATTCTTGACTGCATACTGAGGAGGTAATTCAGCAATTTGATTCAAGTGTAAGGACAAAGACATCCATGTTTGTTGTACTAATTTCTGCATTTCCATTGATCATCTAACTGCGCAATTTGACATTTTGAAAATAAATTTACTTAGTAAAAACAAGTCGATTACAAAAAAACAACTTGTTTTTCTCTAAAAAGATTTGGTGTTAGGATGAAATGTTTTTTTTATTTTGGTCACATAGACATTGGTTTATTTTGCAAAACCAATGCAACGGGAACACTTTTTTCGCATCACACAAGTCACATGATCGACAACTGGATGTCATCACTGGGACAAACCACGAAGAAGAAAACGACAGGAAGTAGTAGGAAGAGTGAGGCGCAGGATGTTTTTAGTGACTTGCCGTGTGAATAAACTTATTCATGTGTGATTTTTATTGTGTTTTTTATTTAATGGAAATGGTTTAATAGTATTTGTTTACTCGACATCACTGAAATACTGAGAAAGTTTTGCGCAATTAGCAAACATCTAATCTGATCCAAATGTGCACCAGCTGAGCTCATTATAGGATCTACTTTTCAGCGCAACGCTGGTAAAAATGTTTTAAAGGGTTAATAGAGGAGCCATGTTGTGATGACTTCACGAAGGCGAAGTGTCAGAGCAGGAGTTTTTTTAAAGAGACAGAGGCCCAATTTCAAAGCATTAATTTACATAGTCAAATTTCTTTAAACTATATTTGATATATACAGCATTTTTATAACAGCTGAACGTAAAATAGTTGATTGATTAAGCTATAAAATGGCACTATATGCCTGGAAAACACATAATACAGCCACCTTGTTTTTCAAACCTGGTGGATATGTACCTGGAAAGACAAAAGGTGTTTCTCTAAAGTACTCTTGACAGCCATTATGGGTGAAAAAGCCAAACATGTTTGTCTTTAAACACTATCATGGGCATAGAATGGCCGGCAAAAATGAGTTCAAACGCTGCGACAACAAACACTCATCCATTTCCTCTACTCGCCATCTGCTGCGTCCCTGGCAGTATTTAATAAGTCAGAACTAGATGACAGAAGCCAGTCGTGCTTGTAGTGTTTATCTCTGTGTTCATTTCATAAGAACTTTGAAAGTTAATTAGATTACCCTCTGGTTCCAGTACAGTAAACAATTATCTATGAGGGAGGAAACAAAGGACCTAAAAAAAGTATCTGGCAACTCTGGATTATTTTCCAATTCCCAATTTTGTTTTTGTCACTCCTCGAGATTTCAAGTGCGCCTCTTTGCCTCGGCTTCTCCCCAACCTCCACTCAATGTTTGAAATGTACCATTGGCAGAATAATGGAGAATTACTCTGTCTATATAAAGCTCCCGAAGTCAGGAGGTGCACTGCTGCCAAACGACACTGAAAGCAATTACCGTATGTTTCAACACCCTTTTCATGGGGAAGGGATCTGTCTCGAGGGCCACTCACCGTTCGTATGAGACTCATTTGGTTTGCATTACCATATTCTGCCGCAGCACAGCCGAGCCTGGGCTGTCACTGCTTCATCTACTCACCGTCTCGTGTCTGTGGTGGCTGTGTCCTTGCATCGACAGAGAATAAAGGGAGAGAAAGAAACACACGTGCGAACATGAACTCTGTTTCCTCAAGAAAGAAGCGAGTCTCCTCCGACTCTCTTGACCCGGGAGAGTAAAATGAGATTAAATAAAAGGGTGGGGTGCTTCTGTTCCTTGCTTTTGTGGTGCTGCTGTGGAATGTGAATTCAGCAGATAAAGGAGAGATTCGCCTCCTTCGCCTTCTCAGAGAACAACAACTATTGTAAACCGTCACAAAAGGAGCAAGAAACGCCTGAATGAAACGCAGAAAATACACTCTCGAGATATTTCCACTGCTGCCTCCTCCAAGTCCCTCCTTTCTTTTTGCTTTCTCCCTCTCTGTCCCCCTCTGGTGCTTGAACTCTGTGCGGGTTTGCTGTTAATTGGATTCAGATTGCAGAGATAAAACAGGCTTGTATGGAGTGCCGTCCGTACCAGCTTCTGAAGTCTTTCCTGAGCCTTGACTCGTCAGCTAATGTTGGAGATGAACTAATGGATTTTTTCCACTAGCACCTAGCTCGACTCGGATCATCTCAACTCTACAAAATCCGGACGGTTTTCCAATTAAGAAACAACCCTAGTGGGTGCATTAGTTGGGCACCATCACGGTCTGAAAAGTAGCGCAATGAGGTGTGTACGCAACACAAACACAATGCAACAATAGAAAGCATGGAAGTTATGCTACGTAGTCTGTCGTTTTTGATTTTTTTTTGTCAGACTGGGTCGTTGTTGAGTGGTGGGATGGATTACTGTAAGAACGTTTATCTTGTGACACAATCAGCTACTCCAATGTCAGCCAATTAGTGACTGACTCGGCTGGGACACAAATACCGCAGAAAGCAACCCGCATCAGCGCAAAGATGGGTAGTGGAACTCGCCAAATTCACAACACCTCTGAGTTATCTACTGAATTCAAACATAATGCACAGACACCCGACAATGACATACTCTTGCTTTTAGTAAATAAAACCAAGACAGTCTCTGAATATTTCATCCATCATTGTACAAGGAGACCAGGAAAGGAAAACAAGGTAAAGGTCATTCCGCACTTTGCTCAAACGTGCGTCTAGAGTAATATTGACGCTCAAAATCAAGCGTCCAACTTGAGGCGTTGGACACATTTTTGACACGTAAATGGCATTCGGTCTAAGTGCAGCAGTCTAAGTGCTGGTACCGTCTTATCATTACAAGTGGAAAACCCCTATAACCACGTAGAGCTGAGTCTACCTATGCTAAGACTCGGCTTACCATAATTAAAGTAAAGGATTCAATCACCAGTTAGTGGGAGTGAACAGTGGGGTCAAGGAAGCATCAGTGTCTGAGGACAAATATTAGCGACCTAAATCCTTGGAGAATTCCGCTGAATCACATTGGTACAGATTCTGCATGTGCGCGTTTGCATATATATAAAAATTAAATATTGGGAAAGAACAGTACATGAAATTACAGTATTAACACCTCTAACTTTTTCACATCATACAAAGTCATATTTGCAATTTTCCAGATTTTTTTTAGGCTTGGGTGAAGCTTCAAAAAGAGCTACTGCTCTAAAGATATACCATAATTTAAAATGGATAGTCTTAGATCATGCTATACTCATCTGTAGAATAAGTCCAAAGTCCAATTCAAAGATGATTAGCATCTAATTGACAAAAAATGTTATACACTGCCTGGCCAAAACAAAAGTCGCCACCTGGATTTAACTAAGCAAATTGGTACAAGCCTCCTATTGGATCTAGCAACATTGTGTGCCCAAAGAATGAGGTCAGCTGACTACCTGAATATACTGAATGACCAGGTTATTCCATCAATGGATTTTGTCTTCCCAAATGGAACGGGCATATTCCAAGATGACAATGCCAGGATTCATCGGGCTCAAATTGTGAAAGAGTGGTTCAGGGAGCATGAGACATC
>CAEGAE010000552.1:0-10666 GCA_903067095.1 Girardinus metallicus
AAAATGTTCAGGAACTGTTTTGAAAAATAATATAATTGTATTAATATTGTAAAATCAGCACGTGCACAAACTATCATCAAATAATGATTTTAAAGTCCTTACACTGGCTCTCTGTAGCTCAGAGAACGGACATCAAAAAAAGCTTATGACAATTTATAAGTCACTGAATGGCTTAACACCAAAATACGTAAAAGGGCTGTTGTTGTATCAACCTTTCCGACCACTCAGGTTAAAGTCCCCAGAATCAGAACCAAACATGGACAGATTTCTGTTCTTAAGCACCTTTAATCTGGAACAAATTTCTAGAAAGATGCAAAAGTGCTGAAACACTGAGTTCTTTTAAATCCAGACTAAAAACACACACACACACACACCCAGACTTGCCTTTGATTAATAATAAATTTAACATAGATATTTTGATAACTCTGTATTTTTCCACTCTCATGTAATGTGTTTCTTGCTTCAATTTTTATCATGTAGAGCACTATGAACTGCCTTCTTGGTGAAATATGCTATATTAGTAAACTTGGCATGAATTGACATAGCCCCCACACTCATGTGGCTATTAAAAATGCAAACTTATTAACTCTAGTTTTAAAATAGCATTAATTTAGGACGAAGCACGTGTCGTCCCCTAAGTTTCCATAACATCATTGTGAGAAATATTTCCAAACAGGGCCGTTGTAGATAAAAAAAATAAATAAAAAAAACAATGTGGTCACAGAGGAGTATCTTTCAGAAAATGTGTAGAATAACTTTACATATTTACAAAAAAACTTGGATATTATCGGATGCCAAAACAAATCATAATTAAAGGCTTAAATTTATGATAGCAAACCTAAGATATTTTCAGACATTATCAAGTGAAAAATCCGTTTAAAACAGATTTTTTTTCTTATAAATATTTGACCCCAATGCAAGTGAATATTCTAGTTTAATATTGTAAATTATGGACTGGAATACATGTTTTACTGTAGCCAGATTTTGAAACATGACTTTGGTGAGTTAACTTAATAACCTTGATATTTAACATTTATGTGAATTTAAACATGACATTCTTAAGGTTTTTATTTGCATTTTGTCACGTTCCTTCATCCATAGCTACGACTACAAGAAAAAAGTCACAATTTCAGTTAAAAAGGATCAAATTTTATATGCAATTCATGTTAACACTTATTCTGATCATAATTAAGACTCTTGAATAAATAAAACCCAAAATATGTCCCTGAAGAAAACAGTGTTTTGAAAAAAATTGTGTAAAGTGCAAAACTTCTGGGTTTTTTGATGATTCGGGTCAATGTCGATACAATAGGTCAACGCTGCATCACAGTGGTAAAGTTCTAATTCAGATCACAAAGAATCTCTAATTTAAAAGCTGCTTTTATCCTCACTCTGTTTCTAACTGCAGGTTCACTTTCAAAATAACTTTCAGCTTCATAATTGAACCATACATTTACAAACTAGGACAAAGCATCAAAAAACTTCATCAAAGCAAGTATAATCCACACCTGTCATTCCTTCTCATTTCTAATCTCCTAAATGCCATCACCAAACAGGGTGACTAATCAAAATTCTGATTTTGCGCTTTCATGTGTTGCTCGTCTATCCTGAAATTGATTTCAGCATCTAAATGATGCATTTTGAATCACAACTACAACTTGTGCTTACACACTTTAATGGGATTTTAATCCCATATGAGACAGAAGACATTATCTTCTGGCTACACCTCAGGGATGAATAAGGATGAGCAACAGCATGCCAGAAAAGTAGAAACAAGCTGCCACTGAAGGAAATGTTATAAAGACTCTATTTGTGTAAGTCTGTCTTTGAATGCAATCAATGCATGCTACATTTTTAGAAGATATCTTTCAATTTTACGTTAGTTCACCCCTTTGTGAAGCGGAAAAAATATGTTAATGCGCCTGTCATTCATCTGTTATTTGCTGAAACTCATCAAACCTAAAATCTACTAGTATAAAAACAGCTTGAATTATTCAGAATCAAAGTCCTTCCTGTCGGCAACAAACTCTTGCAATGGATTTTACATAAATCCCAACCTTCCATCTTTCCATCTCAGTCATAATAACTTTCTTGCGCTTTTTTTTTTTCTCTCTGCTGTTTTACCCCCTCCACCAAGCCCCCCAACTCTACAGCATTAAACCAAATGTCTTAAATAGAAAGTGTGGAGATTGTTGGCATAAAATAACACCCACTGGCTCTGAACGCCAGTGATATCTTATTCTTTTTGTCCTCTCAGCCTCTCCCCTCACTCTCTGCATCACCATCAGATATTCTTTTACAGCGGTCTCCGAGGGAAACAGGGAGCGAGGCTGCGCGCTGAGTACTGACCCACACCGAGAGTCCACAGAAACTCTCCTCGCCACCCTGCTCTAATTCCTAATTTTACCCACAGTATTACACGCTGAGACTAAAACACACACATGAAAACTGCTCAAAGCCCTCGTGCTCTCCTGCCTGTTTTTTTTTTTTTTATTCACCACAGCATTCATCCCACAGCGCACCACTGCGCTGATTTTCTTTGTCTGCTTCACTCTCACCTGTTTGAACCTCAGGATGTGAATCTTCTTTTTTTTTTCCTGCATGGCTGAGCCACATACAGTGAGGCTGTTATTTTATTATTTGTATCGCTGCTTGTCGGGAATGCATAATAGAACCTCAATCAGTCGGTCCTTGACCACCTGCCTGATTATCATCTACAAATGAACCCTTCTCCTTGAGTTTTTTTTTATGTATTTATTTTATTAATTCAGGTTCTACATCTGGAGAAATAGGTCTCCATAAAATTTATGCAAAAAAAAATCAACAGGTGCCTACTTGAGTTTTTTTCTTTTAGACCTCAAAAACCGCCTGCTCTGAATCCTAAAGAATTTTTCAGATTCACACTTTTAAAGTGAGGTTCTTTGAAATTATTTTCGGTTATAGCTCCATTATCTGTAGCAGAAAGATATAAATTCTCATTGAGTTTGTATGATTGCTAAGATGTCTACAGAGCAGTCAGGCTAATCACTGTTTACATCAGACATGTCAGGCTCAAGGACTGTGGTACAATTGTATCCAACCTGGTCATGTATATTATTAATAGCCTGCCCTTATATACAACCACTGCCAGTCTTAATAAATATCCCATATTGCACCTCATCAGCTCCAAGCTTAGGGCATAGGCGTGCATAAGCCTTATGCGGCTTACCGCCATTTCTTGGTGACCGCATTTTAATGCCAACAACAATTTTTTTAGCTTTAGCTATAAGGATTTTCTCTCCTCTACAAATTGACTGCAATAAGACCTTTTCTTTTCTTAATATTGTTAAGTTAAGGGAACTATTACTATAATTTACAACAAAAAAACTTGAATGAAATCTGAATTATTCTTTTATTACTCTTCTAATTAGGGAATAACAAAACATACTCAGTCTTTGGGGCTTGGCAGAATAAGGCATGTTGATATTTTCGTCACTGATGGAGAAGCTTGTTGCCAGTGGCTGTTGTTGAGTTTTGTAAGGAGAAGGCTGTGAATGAACTGAAACAATAAGAGCAGAGTGCACAGTAAAGATTATCAAATGAAGCCATTTGGAATTTGTTTTAAAATGCCTTGCAGACTAAGTTAATGTAAGTACTGTAGTGAAGTTGTTTATTATGCAGCACTTACAAGCAATGCAGCAACACTAGTTTGTGATATTTGTTAGATACATGACTTCATGTCAAAGATGTGCAGGGGTAAAGTGCTGGCCACATTTATTGGCACTCCTGTTCAATATGTATATATTCATCTTCACTGCAGCGGCACACACTGAGGCATTTAGAAAAATCAAACATTTAATTGAAGGGCATTTATTCAATAAGAAAAAAAATCCCATCTTAAGAAATTGTTCTTAATAACACCAACTTTCTTGTCATCCACGCTGTCAATACTTTAACAATCCCTTCTACAAGGCAGCACTTCTTCTTAAATAACATTTAGCAATGTTGGAGCACATTTAGAGAGGGATCTTTGTCCAATCTCTCTAAATCATAATTTTTTTTCAATGGGAGTTTATGTTATTGCAGTGAAAACAATGCTTCAAGGCATTTTATACATCATCAACAGGCCCCCTACTAATTCTGTATTTGAATAAAATTAGCATAAAATTTGAATTATTGTTTATTTGCCATTACAATTCTTCTAATTTAAACATATATAGAAATAAGTAATCACTACACATCTATATTGAATATGCTTTTTTTCATACATCCATCAACATATTTATTCAAGATAACTAAGGGGAAACAAATAACATTTGGTTCCTAATCCACATTAAAACCGATCAACAAATAAATGCCTGCAATGTGAACAAAGAGAGCCCAATCGCCACCTGTCCTAGCTGAAAAATAGAGCATGCACAACGGACCCAGAAAAAAAAAGCCATTGCAAAGCAAGTCAAGAATGAACAAAAATGATATCTAGACAAATAAATAAATAAAAAGTAAGCACGTCAGGTCAAATGGCCCTACAGAAATTGATAGAGTTGGGTAAATACATAACAAAATAAGCTCTTCTTATTTCTGAAGAGCTTGAGCTTTAGACCAAGCATTTATTTAAGTGTTTGTGTCTATTGGGACACATTTTCTGAATTAGAATTACCTATTTAGCCTTTTTAAAGTAAAGTAATTACTTCACCAAAACCCTTGGGTGAAATAGTAAATTACAGAGCAAATAAATGCCAAAAGAGAGCAGCTGTATAGATCTAGTATCTCTGATTTAAATTTTAATGGCTCATTGATCCAATAAAATATAAAGCTATTAATTTTCTGGTTGCTGTTGCATCTGTGGAATAACAAAATGTTGGCTACTTTCCAATTTAAAGGGCAATGATAACACGTTGCAGGTCATTTCAATGCAAATTCTCCTTAATGGAGAAGAGGAAAAAATCTGGAAAATTTAGCAAATGTTAAGGCTTAGGTATATTTTTTTTCTTCAATTTAGAAAGACTTGACTTGTAGTTCTTTAAATACATAAAGAAAAAACTGGGCATTTTAGATCCCATAGTTCTGCATGAATTCCCAATGGTTTCCATCAAGTTACACTTTGTTTATTCCTTTACATTTCTTACCAAAAACATTAACTTATGCCTTGCTGCAGAAAGTTGAGGTCATGGATCCTTTATGCAAACAAGAGCAGCTAGCACAGCCTTGCTGCCTCTCTGACTCTTGAAAATCTTTAAAAATCTCAGCTTTATCTGAAATAAATATGTAACAACTTTGCTTAACTTTATTTCATTTACACACATTTTTTTGTTTCCAGTAAGAAAACTGCTAGGAACCGGAGATGTTTTTGAGTTTTGTTTATTCTTTCTTTCTTAGTTTCTTTTTTTGTTAGATCAGTCTGGTTTCTGTCTTTCTTTGGTTCAGCCCTTCCTTAGTGATTCTAGTTTATGTTTACTGCTTGAATCTAGTTATGCTTTGTTACTCTAGTTTACATTTCTTAGGTCTAGTTATTCTTTAGTGTTAGATTTATTTCCTCAATCCAGGGTTCTTGATTGCTTTAAGGAACACACAAACATCTTAAAAGGAGACTAAATACCAGATAATAATAATAATAATAATAATAATAATAATAATAATAATAATAATAATAATAACAATAATTTTTATTTCTCTTGCTTGAATTTATTTCTATGATGGTATACTACAAACAATTGGGATCCAAAATTGAATGTTTACACTGTTATTCCTTTTTTTTAACCTTCTTTTCTGCCTTCATCATTACAGTATTCATTTATTTTGTATTTATTAACAAGATCAGTTTTCAAATTCATACCCCAATATAAACTCTCTGGCCGCCCTTTCTTTGCTTTCTACTTCAATTTCACACCTGTAGCTAAACTACATTACATACCTAATCCTTCTGTGTAATCTTGGCAAAGTGCTTTAATGATTTGTAATAATAACTAGTATTAAAAATAGCAAAATCTCACAATTAGGATTAATGATCAAACCAATAGCAAACTCATGATGGTTGATAATTTTTATCAAAATACTATGTTATAAAGCACTGGAGAAGTTTCTTTTTTGTTGTTGTTTTTTGTTACAGTATGTTATTCTCATTTTTATGATCATGAAACTAATTAAATACTTGACATTTTTGGTTAGGTTAGGCATGAATTTACACATAGATTTCCTGAAATTGGTTTGTGACAAACATCTACAAATAAAATGTTGTTTTAAGGCCTGTGTAAGCATGAATACTTTTTTTCCCCCATTTTCTCAAACATTACAAAAAAAAAAGCCAATTAAACAAAATCATAACAAAAAAAAATTCACATTTACCATTATTATACACACATTCTTCCACAGCTCAGGACTAAAGCTCCTTCAAGAGTAAGAGACAAAATTTGGTTTTAAAAATCGATTTCTAAACTTCAGTTTAATGTCTTTTGAAGTGTTTGCAGCACTACTCCGTGTCACCCCCCATCAAGTGTCAAGTGCTGGGATCAGCAAATTAGGTGTGTGTCAATAGAGTTGATTCAGCTCTATAGGCCACCTCCGCTGTTGGCTCATAATCTACTTCTTCTCGCCCACATTCTGCCTCTGCGTCTTCCAAGCTAAACAGGCAGACACAATAAAGACACAACAGCTCGAACTTTAACAGGCTCTGAAAAAAGCACTTAAAAAAAAAATCATATTCAGAGCAGTAGTTTGCTCGGAATTATGATTCAGCAGATGATGAGTCAGTCACTGATTGTGAAGGGTGTTTTGGATGTGTTTTTTTATATTTGTTTGGAGTTTAGACTCAAAATGGGGCATGGAAAGTGTTGAATTGTGTGTGTCAAATGTTCTTTGGCATTCTTAAAAACTTTTGCATAAAACTTATCACTAAACGGGGGGGAAAAAAAGAATCATTAAGTTAGAAAACATTGCCAGAGTGGCTGTGTGTACTTTTAGCTTCTTTCCCGAACACTTGTTTTGTCTTCAGTGCGTGTTATTCCTGTATTCCCAACTGGGTGCAGCGGCGTGTATATCTGGCAATGTGACGAGTGAACTTAAAGACAGAAGTTCTCCTTTGACTTCACAATGACTAGCTGCGTGGTGTGTATCCAGCATGTGTGCATGCATACGTGTGTATTTGATGTTCTTGCTCTTTCAGAGGGCGGCTAGGTATCATTGTCTTCGCCTGCTGCTAGAAAGACTTATCCCCCTCTGCTGCGGACTGACAGCAGGGACTACAGTATGACAGGTCACTGATGTCTGGATGATCTAAGAG
The DNA here is from genome assembly GCA_903067095.1 of Girardinus metallicus. Taxonomy (NCBI): domain Eukaryota; kingdom Metazoa; phylum Chordata; class Actinopteri; order Cyprinodontiformes; family Poeciliidae; genus Girardinus; species Girardinus metallicus. The sequence continues at coordinate 7,259 of CAEGAE010000552.1, forward strand.
GACAGTCTGTGCTGTCTCTGCCTCCAAGTCTTTCTGTGTGTGCACGCAAGGATCAAAGACAAAGTAAGTCTTTAAGAAGACTTATTGTGGATTGTGTCTCTTTGGAGTAACTGAGTTCTATTTCACACCAAGTGTTGTATCTGAAAAATGTCCCTAAAAATTCATTTCAGCATCCAGCTCTCATGGAAATCATACTGTAGTGTCAGGGGTGGAGGAGGAACAGATGACCACAGTCATACCGCCCAACTGCTACTGCTATCTGTAATAAGACGAGATGAAAAAAAAATACAATTATTTTCTTACACACAAGATACTTACTCCCACTTGTGTAAACAGTACAGCACATGCCAACGAGTGTAAATTATTGTGGAAAAACTAAACTGCAAGAAATATTTTAACCTCTTTCTCTAAACTTTTCTTCAGAAGGATTAAAAACTTAAAGTATAGGAAACGGCAGTGAAAAGACATTTTTAGATTTTGTGAATTTTCATGAGACTCTTTCATAGAAAGTGTAGCCAAGTGGCTAGCTTGTTACAGATTTAGAGATGGAAGGAGTAAAGAAAACAGGCTGCAATATAATGTGCAATGTCCACACTGTAATCAAGAAGGGGAGATTTAAAGGGTGTTTGCTCCAATTATTTTACTCCGAGGAAGAACAGCCAAAGCAAGAAATTCAAGACAAACATTGAATGATGAACTGCATGAAAAGTTTCACAATCTCCTAGATGAAAGTTTCATGGAGAGTATTGCTTTAATTGACTTTGGCCTGAAGCTCTTCTGCCTTGCCAATATCTCTTATGATGGATGGAAAGTGGAGGAATGTGAAGTTGTAGAGCTAAACATATTTTTTTTTTCCAAGTGGATACACAATAAATGCAATATTGGCCCAAAAAATAATGTCTAACAAGGGATATGTCATTGGCTGCTAATTGATCTGTCATATATTAGAACTGTAACAAACAGCTTTGTTTTACTCACAACACTAGGTATAAAAGATTGATTGCAATTCATCAGTCCTTCCAATTTTCCTCCTTTGACTAGGTGAACAAACAACCAAATTTACCTAATAGCAATCAAAACTGCCTTGTACATATCCTAGATGAACGTATATGAAACATCATTTACACCAATTTTAGTGAAGGCAGGCAGACCCAGGTTGAAGACGAAAATAATGATGGTTTAATGATAAATCAAACAACACAGCTCAGCAGTCAGAGAGACAGGCAGCACGGCAGAGCGGAAGGCTAAGGCTCAGCACCGGTAGCAACTGTCCTTACGAAGACTGACAAACGAGAGCTACGCCGACCCAGGACTATCCATTTCTACTGAGACGACTAGACAAACACAACAGGCGGACTTAAATACACAGAGGGCAATCAAGGGAACGAGACACACCAGGGGAACAATCAATGGGAGAGAGACAGGACATCACACGGAATTCACAGAAACAAAACCTAAAAATAAATACAAAGAAAGCTCAAATCAACACAGAAAAAAACCCAAATCCCGACAAATAAACTTTTATTTTAAAGAAAATGAGTCTCATTTATGCATTATCATGTTACAAATAAACCCAAGGTATTACAGCTTTGAAGTATTTCGATGCAACTATATTCAGAGCAAAATATGATGGAATTTGTTTAAACACTTCCTTACATTACTGGTGAGTTTTCACATTGTTATTACCTATTGTGTTATTTTGTCATTATAAGATTATTTGTTGCTCCAAAGACTAAAAAAGCCTTCATCTGATAAATTTTTTTGTTTATGTGGCAAAAGCTCACGCTGACAATTTTAGATAAGTCCTACCTTTAGTTTAAGTACATTCAGTTAAATTATGAAAACAATCCTGGACAAAAACCAATAACCAGTGACAGAAAACCACTTACTTTTATCCAGTAACACTTCACAAGGCTGGGCTGCACAGAAGGATTTTTTTTTTTTATCATTTCTATTTATATAGTCCCTACAGATTGTCCATGAAAGACTTCTTCCAAGAATCAACTCTTAAACAACTTACTGTTACAACAATCCTGTAGTGGTTGTTTTGAAGACCTGGTGACCTTATAATATCCCAGCTTTTAAAATATTACTCTTGACTGCTCATATCACCAATTCTGGCATTAATTTAAGAGCTGTAACGCCTCCCACAAGAGTGTTACATGACGCATTAAGAATAAATGCATGTAAAGCATCTCAATAGATTCAGTACAAAAAATGCCGCGAAGCATCATTTTACATGAACAAAGTGAAGCAGCACTAAAGTGATTTGAACAAATGTAAATAATGAAAAATGATAAATACAAAAGCAACAAAAACACAAGACATGAACATGTCCAGCCTGTTACATCAGTCCTGCTTCAAAACCGATTTACTCTGAGTGGTGTTAAAGTCTGTTAATCTAAAATATGTTCCAGCTTGAAGAAAGAACATAAAAAAAAATTACTAAAGCAAGTTTGTCTTTTCCATCTTTCATCAAAATACAAGCTAATCTTTTTCACATTCTTACAACCATGAACTTCAATGTGTTTTACTTTAAGTTACAAACCAAATGGACAAATGTGAGGTGGCAGGAAAATAACTGATTTTCATGTTGCATACAGCCCCATAGTTGATACTAACACCAGACTTTATTGCAATTACAGCTGAAATCCATCAGGATTAAGTCTTGCAGAAATTTCTTTGCCATTTCTCTTTGCAACACAGCTTAAGCAGTCAGATTGGATTGTGTCTTTGACAAGTATTTTGTCGTCTTTGCCACACATTCTTAGTTGGATTTAGGTCTGAACGTTCAAAGGGTCATTCCAATACATAAATATACGTTGATGGCTTAATGTTAAGGGATGTTGTCCTATACAAAGGTGAACCTCCACTCCAGTATTAACGAGCATTTATTTCCACCCATCTCCTAAGTTTTTTTTCGCCAGCTTCCTTTTCTCTGCTAAAGAAAAGCATCCTTGCTCCACGCTTCAGCCACCAGCACATCATTTTAAGAATATGTTTGCTAATTTCTCCAACTACTTTCCCATTATGCCTTATCTTTATTTGTTGTTACCATTAATTCTATTTCACTCTGACATTTTTGTTGCGGCTTAAACTGCATCAAAGTGTGACGGAGGAGCCGTCACGAGCCGGGACTTAATTATAGAGTCCGTGTCAGCACGCGAGCACGCCCACTCACGCATACACACGAGCATACACAATCGTTAACTTACTTTTTGTTGCAGCTTAATCTGACGCGGTTCGTCGTGGGTGCACGCGCGGCCTTCCTGCTACGGCTAATATATCCATCCTAATCTGTTTTCAGCTTCAAACATTTTCCCGGTTTTGTTTTCAAGTAGGGTTGTTTCCGGATTGTGGCGCCGGAGGGAGTCACGTGATGACGTAATGATGTCATCAGAACGTGCA
>CAEGAE010000553.1:0-11255 GCA_903067095.1 Girardinus metallicus
GATTTACCGGTCGATCTACGTTCCTACCCTCATCTATGGTCATGAACTCTGGGTCATGACCGAAAGAACGAGATCGCAGATACAAGTAAAACTCTACTTTAGTTTTATGCAAATTATTTATAGGTATTAAGTAGACATAGATGGGGACTAAATAATACAGAGCCTACAAAGTATGCAAATATTCTAATTCAACTAAGCTTATTTGTAATTAGACTAAAATATGACAAAAAATTTAAATTTTGTTCCATTTTTATCACAGGTTTTAGTAAGTGTGATTTTTATTTAATTCTCTTGTTAAAACTCAAGCAAAGATACCTTGGAAAGTAAAATGTGCACAGAGCAAAGCAAAAATATTCACATAGCATTAAGAGACAGATCTAGGGTTTATCCTACATTTTCCATACCTCTTGTTTAGACTTAAACAGTAAGAGGGATTTGGTTTTTCCAAAGGACTCCATGGCTGCAATCACATCACCATGAGAAAGAGTATCAAAATTGCCTCTGAGCTTCAACATGGTTGGAGGTGACGGTTTACTGTGATGAGCAAATGGAGGCTGGGGAGAAAAGTAAGAAATAAAAGATTAAATGTAAATTTGGTTGGCTGTAAAAAAAACAAAACAAGCTGCTTAAAGAACTGCAGCTGCTGTTGTGAATGGCAAGTTATAAAGTACAGGAGCTAAGACTTAAAGCTTCTGATGCAACTTTCAGATTGGTTAATAGGAAACTATGATGTCTGACGTACAAATATCAAGAATATGAAACCCAAACACCAACCTTGGATATAGTCGTAGAACGTTCCTCACTCCTTGGAAGGTTAGGTTGCACCAGATTCAAATCTGTGTCCAACGTTAACTTTGCTGGGTTGAAGGAAGATGACGAGGAAACGGGTCTTAGGCTGCTGACTCCTGATGATGTGGAAGCCTCCATCTTGTTGGTCATCGTTGATGATTGTAATGATGAAGACGCTCGTTTTTTAGCTCGCTCAGCCAGTACAGTATGAGCTAAAGGCTTGAACACACTGGCAGTGTTTAGCTGCCCTGGCACAGAAGAAGCTTGAATAATAAACAAAAAAATAAAAAAGTATTAGTTTTGGTGCATAACAAACCCAAAAACACTAATCCAATACAGCCTAAGTGACTCCAACTGGTATTTTGCTTTAGAACTGCAGCTCTAAAGCAAAATATAAGCTTTAGAAAGCTTATAAAAATATTTGGCCAACTGTGCCCAACAGACTGACCAATACTGGAAGCGTCGAATGAACTCCACGGTTTCCCCTAGAAAATCTTCTGAACCTGGTGCTAGGGGGCGCTAGGGTAGTCCACCAGCGGCCCACCGTGGTTTTGCATTAACAAATGTTAAAAGTTGCAAAAATTTGGAAGAGCACGGGCAGATATGATAATTTGTCAAAAGGCAAGTGCGGTGACAGCGCAATTGGGGCGTTTTAATTTATCATGTGATTAATTGATTTATTGCTCATTGTGACAGCCTTATGGCCGATATGCATCAAATATTGTAAAAACAAACCTGAATTCGTGAGTTGCTTGGTTAGAATTTGTTCACTGCATGACTTCTTTTTCGGAGATTCCTCCAGGAACAGCTGTCGCCTATGGCTTCCACTTACTGAAGACCACTCCTCATGCTTCTTGGAGAGGCACTGCTTCCCATCATTTCCTCTTGGCGATGACTGTGCCTTGTGATTCTTCTTTTGTTTGTCATGACATAACAACTGTTGCTTATCAGCCCTTACTGGTCTTGTTAGAGACAACTGTTGCTCACTGCTCCTTCTTGGTGAACGTTGTCGGTCACGGCTCCTTCCTCGTGGCCTCTTTCTCTCCTCTCTTCTTGGAGACAACCATCGATTGGGGCTCCTGCTTGACTGCTGTTTTTCATCACTATGTTCTCGTTCTCTAGTCGTACGTGAGAGTTGCTCCTGGCCCATCCTTGGCGACCGCAATTTCTCAGTATTTTTCCTTGGAGACAATGGTGTATCAGAGCTCCTTCTTGGTAAACCAAGAGTCTTAAACCTTCTTTTTGGGGAAAACCGTCTCTCCCAATCACTTGAACGTCTCTGATATTTGGAAAAAATACGGCTGTTGTGCCGTGGAGATGTAGATCTAGACCGAGACCTGATGGAAACATAAAGTTTTAATTTCTAAAAAAAGAATAAACGTATTATAGCAGACTTTAATAATCTTTAGCTCTTGCAAACCTGAAACTATGGATACAAATTACCATCTTAATCTCTAAACTTAAATATTTCATTGACACAAACCTGTGCCAGGGGCTGTGAGGTGATTGTGTCCTGTTGCTCTGCTTTCCCCTTCGACCATCAGAGCTGCGGCGTCGACGAGGGCTGTTAGAGCGAGAACTACCGCTAGTAATGGCCCTTCTATGACTAGAACTGGGGCGTCTGCGAGGACTTTTAGATCTAGAACTACTGCTGGAAGTGGTGCTTCCACGGGTAGAGCTGCGGCGTCGGTGTGGGCTGAGAGAGCAAGACCTGGAATGAGTCCCATCACTGGTTTTCTTTTTATGATCATGGGCAGTGTGGTCAGGAGTTGAGGGAGAAATCTTGGCACTTCTAATGGCATCAAAAGAATAGTGAAACTTACCGTCAGTCAGAGATATATCCACCATTAGTCATTGTTTGTGTAAATACAGAAATATACCTTTGCACTGGTACTTTGCCATCCCACTCTGGGTGTCTGTGGAATATTTAAGAATACTATTAAATAACATTGATTTAAGAGTAAAGGTGTAAGCACAACTCTACATTTTACCACCTTATTAGATACCCCAGGTCAATTGTTTTATAGCACAAAAAGTAAATCAGCCAATCACAGGAAAGCAAGTAAATCCACTTGGACTTAGTTGCGTAGGGGAAGGCAAACTCGCTGAAGTTCAAGCAAAGAACCGGAAATAGAAAAGCAAGATGTAAACTAGTTTAAATATGGTGGAGTTGTTGGTGCCAGAAGGTCTGGTCCAAGTATTCCCAAAACTTCTGATCTACTGCATTTAAAAAGTCATTCTCTGTTTAAGCAGAATGCCTAAAAACAATGGACAACATCAAGTGATCAGCTAAGGTGGTCTGTGGGTTTATAGGGGTGACATAAAACACAGCCTTTCTATAAGTCTATAGTGTCAATGATTCATTAGCAACATGGTGGACTGATGTAAAATGATTTAAAATGGTGAATTTTCATATTAGGCTCCAACAACAGATCAGAAAAGTATATCATTCCAGTACAATTTTCTTTAAAATACTTTGATTGCACTTTGATTAATATTGCTGTCCATTTACAAAAATGGTATAAAACATTCCTCTTTAACATAAAAATATGCCAGAAAACCCCCCAAAAGACTGACTGTTCCAGAAGACGTCTGCAGTTCCCAACGTGTAGACTGGTTTGCTGGTGGTCAGTCCAATCCTAGCGGTCACAATAACAAACATGTAGAACCGTCATTAGCATAACATTAATTTAAAGTTTACACCGTAATTTCTGAAGCCATAAATTTAGATATTCAGATGTTTACTAGAGCTGACAGGCTGATAAGGATAAAGTCTATTGAGAAATGCAGTACTATCAGAAGCCAACAGCAGAGACAAAAATACGTCCAGATCTTCCATCTTGAATGGCAACATTTCAGATCCAGGTTTGTAAAAAACATCATTCCAGATCATAAATGCACTACATGAGAAAAAAGTACAAAAATATGTAAAACATGCAATAAAATGAGACATAACTGAGAAAGTAACACTTCTTACTCTGGATGGTAATATTACTACAGACAGGAATAAGATGACCCACATGGAGTGAGATAAAGTGAGTGTCACAGGTTTAGCCTAAAGACCATCCCAATCTTATTAAGAATTTACTAATGTCATAAAAAATTTTTTATAAATAGACCACTTGATAGTAACCCAGTTTACACAATACAATATTTTCCTATGACTAGTTCTAACCCAGTATTTCTTTGGGATCTCCCCCTAAATTTAAGGCACAAGGGCTGGTGAGCTGCAACTTACAGATGTCTCTGCTTTAGCACAACTGGCTCCAATATTAGCTCATTAGCAGAGCTTTGTAGAGCTCAACTGCATGCTAATGAAGCAGTTTCACTATTTAATTTAAGTGGGTAGGCCAAGGAACACAACTAAAAGATGCAGGACTCTGACCCTTGAGGAAAGCAGTTTGAGGCCTCTGCCTTAAGGGGTCCTCTTACCATTCTTCACAGGTACACTGTTGTTTTTAATGACCATTTGTGAAAGCATTCCCACCTAATAGATGAATCCCTCTCTGATATTAGGACCATTTCTGAGCACATATTTGTAAGCAGATTCCCACACTGATTTCAGTGAACTATAAACTAAATGGAAATCCATGTAAACAACTTTATACACTGTGACCAAAGCATAACCTTCGATTTAACAGAAAAAGAAACACCACCACAATAAGGGCTTATGAAAAAAAACAACAGCTTGTGATTCAGTTAACAAATCACAAGCGCCAGTTAACTAAAGAAAACAATTTTTTGACTCACCTTCAATTGAGAACAGTTTGCCTTGCATAAAGAACAGGTATGTGGAAACTTCCTTGGTTTGCTCGCAGTATAGTCATGCATCTTGTCTAGTGACGGCAGACCCTTGAATGTTGCAGGTTTTACTGGAGATTGGTGCTTAGATCCTTGTGTATCAGAGGTCTTGACCAGATCCACGGCTGAGACAGATGAAGAAACAACATTGTTGCCAGAATGTAGAATGGGATGTGAAACTTCTGCAACGGTGGGGATGGAAGAGGGCGCAGGAACTTGTCTCAAAGCAGTGGGCTCTGCAGGCTGCACAGCTTGTGTGATTTGTAATTGTGACTGCTTCTGCAGGTGCTTCTGTGGTGCCAGCTTTGTGATCTTTGACTTTTGGTCGTGAGTTTTACTTTCTGTGTGAACAAAGACAGGTCCGCCTAAACGTACATCCTGGCTTATATCACTTGCTGACTGTGTTTTTGATGTAAATGGGTGAGTTGGTGCTGTTACAGGTGGAGGCCCATAGAGGCCAAACTTTGGTGATACAATGTCCCTGCTTTTATTTTGTAGAGAAAAGGCAGGCATGCTTGATTGCAAAGTCTGGTTTGACTGAGTCTCCACCTGTTGGGCCGGAGCTACAATATTCCTTGCTGAGCTCAAGCAGGTAATAGAGCCCAGCTGGTCATGTGAAGAAATGGAACCACTGGTGTTTAATTCTAAGCGTTGTTCAGGCACTCTTTTAGCCTGACTGCTAGTCTCATTGTTCATCAGCACAGTGAATCCACAACTCTGAGCCTTACTGAGAAAGTTCTCAACAGTCTTATCCACAGCTTTTGTATGTTCATCCCCAGATGTGCGACAACTGATCGATGGTGGTTCATCATGAAATATCCTTGGCTTTTTCAAACTTGAACTTGGTTGAGACGTAGAGTCTGACGTGGCCGCAGGTAAAGCTCTGTTGGCATTCTTCATACGAATCTTTTGTAAAGTGTAGGGAAGCTTCTCAGCTGTAGTTTCCTCGTCAGGGTAATTTATGAGTTCATTCAAGTCTTCTTTTTGAAATCCATATTGCAATAAAATCTTTTCAGCTAGCCAAGGTGTGAGCACAAGCTCATGGGCTGGAGGTTGGCCGATCGGTTGAGCTGCGTAATCATAAGGATTTAAAGAAGACTCTGAGGAATTATCTTTATTAGAACTTCTGTAATTTGGGAACCAGTTAAAAGAACTACTCCCACCACAAACACTGGATTGTTGATGATATTGAGAAGCTGATGAGACAGAAAAGCTTGACTCTGTTGTGGCATCTTGACCAAAAGATTGGTATGTTATTTGATTTCTGGCAGAAATATTGAAGGTACTCTGCAAATGAATGTTTGAAGTGGTTTGACCTGGTTCAGGCCTGTTGATTGCAGGCAAACTAGATCCATCAAATGACTGTTCAGGGAAGCTTATGCTGGATCCAGGTCCAAGATTAGGTGTAGTCCTCCATATGGTCCCCTGTGTCTGTCCAGTAGACAGTCCATATTGTCCCTGAGAGGCATTTATATCCCCAGAGACAAATGGATTATACATGGGATGAGACATGATGGTCAGCAGCTTTAATTAAGGAAATTTGATAGATTTATGGCCAAGGCAGTTGGTATTGTGGATATATATGTATAGTACAGCACATAGTCCAATCAACAACACTGTGAACTTTGCTCAAAGTCAGTGTTAGTTGGGATTTCAGATCAGCCAGCTACAAGGATGCTGCCTTCGCGATGGTCAGTGAGGAACATCTTGAGATTCCACCAGCAGCTTGTTCAGGGCCTAGAAGCTGCAGACGATGCAAAATACCCTGACAGGAAAGAACAGCGAGATGGAGAGCGACAATTAATAACAATGGTTATTCAAGACAGTTTTATGTGCACGAATGGGGTGGAGAATTAATCATCTGCCAACTTTAGTCTGCTCAGGTCGTTCCTAGCAGAGACACAAGTCAACATACAGTGAGTGAATGTTAACAACAGGAAGGCGCTACAGGATTGTGATTCTTTCCTAAAAGTAGTTAACATTAGCATCAATGGGTTCAGGTTTCCTCCCCTTTCACCATTTCACCCTTTTGTAATTGTACTTGTTTCTTCAAATTTCAATTAGACAGAGATGAAATGTTAGCTTGCAGGTGTGCAAAGTAAACTTTTCCAGAGCCGTGGATACACCAAGATCCTCCACAATATATTGAATACCACCTGTCATTCCAATATCAAAGTGTGCAACGTCTCAACAGCAACATGTCTGCAATATTAGAAAATATTGCGTTGATGATAGCAGTTGCCATTTTAATTTTCTTCTTTCTGTTCTGATTCAAGCCCCCATCTTGAATGGGGGCTGATCCATCCAGGAAGGATCAGCTAAGAACTCTAGCCCATAGCATTTTGGGCTAGAGTTCATGCTATGGGCTAAGAACTCTAGCCCATAGCATTTTGGGATAAGAGTTCATGCTATGGGCTAAGAACTCTAGCCCATAGCATTTTGGGATAAGAGTTCATGCTATGGGCTAAGAACTCTAGCCCATAGCATTTTGGGATAAGAGTTCATGCTATGGGCTAAGAACTCTAGCCCATAGCATTTTGGGCTAGAGTTCACGCTATGGGCTAAGAACTCTAGCCCATAGCATTTTGGGCTAGAGTTCATGCTATGGGCTTATGAAAGAAGATGCGTATGCTTGTTTTGTAACTAAGCAGCTTGTCAAATTATGTGAATGGAATGAAATCCTCCCTATAAACCTGTATGCTGTGTTCTGCTCAAGGCTCTCTGGTTTTTGAAACATTTTCTCCTCACTTTTTGTTAAGGAGAATTTCCCCAACACCAGTAAAGGTCTTTGGCCGCTCAGATGAACTTTCACTGTTCATCTGAGGCTCTGTGGGAAGAGTAGTTGTCTTTTGATCGGAAGGCTGTAGGTTCAATCCTCCTGCCTCATGTCGATGTGCCCTTGGGCAAGGCACTTAACCCCAAATTGCCTACCGATCTGCGATCTGCGTATCGGTGTATGAATGTGTGAGCGTTTGTGGGTACGAATGGGTGAATGCGACTCTAGTGCAAAGCGCTTTGAGTGGCCAAAAATGATTGGAAAAAGCGCTTTATAAGTTTAGTCCATTTACCTCTGTTGTCTATACCCACAACTGATATGTTGTGGTGATGATCGATACCATAAAGCTAGGGAGAGTGGTGAGTACTGAAGAGTAGTTAGGAATATGCAGGTAGTAAATTGTGTGTTGTAGGGATATATAGGTCATCAGCAGTATTAGTATCAATATCAGACAGATTTTCAGACTGGTGCATCCCTTCTTTACTCCAGTTTTGTTTTAATGAATAAAGTGTGATATGTCAATGTATTATTGTTAATACATTGACGGGCTAAGTGTCATCTCTGTCCAAGTGATTAACGGAGCTGAAGTTGGTTTCCGATTCGGGAAATGGCAGAAGATCTTTCCGTCCATCAGCCATCACCATCTACAATAACTCTTCGAAGAATTAATGAGCTACAGCAACATTTAATTTCCCTTTGGGATTAATAAAGTAGTTTTGAATTAGAATTGAATTTGAGAAAAAAAAAAAAAAAACACTGCATGGAACGAGTGTGAATAGTAATCTGAACTTTAGTGAAGTTTCACAAATCAGACAAAAATTTCACAAATCCCAAACATGGTTTTAAATATTCTGCTATTAGAGCAGAATAATCCAGCCCAGGTTTGAAGAGTCTAGGTGTTGTAGTTTTTTTTTAGCTACAGTATATTAAAGACTCTAGCTAAAAGTGAAAAATTAGGTGGAATCGCCCTTTAGCCATTTCCAGAGTCGGAAGCTGCAATCGGAAACCAACTTCAGCTTCGTAAGCGAGAAGCGGATGGGAGGAACGTTCCTGTCAGTTTTTGTCAAAACCAGTTCCCAAATTCAGAGCCACTGATCGAGATTCACCAATTACAGCCAGGCACGCAGTCGGAGTCCCTTCTAGACTGCGTTTTAACGCATCAACCAGACAACGCCTTATTTCGTATTTAGACAAAGCGCCAAACTGACATTAAAACTTTTTTTTTTTTTTTTTTTAGTTTTTAAGAGAGAGAGAATAAAGTTACATCGACTTATCAAAACTTTCGCCGCGTTGGACCGTTAGGATCGAGAGTGTGCGAGCTTGACGGTAACGCCCATTGTACAGGAAGAAACGAAAAGTTCAAACATGTCGCTCAGTCGTCTTATTAAAATCTCCAGCATCTTACCTTCGGCTATAAGTGAAGTTCGGTGCGTTCGTCTTCCTCTTCTTTTTCCTTCGCCTTCTTCCCGAGTTTTATTGGCGGTTGGCCTAAAACGTTAGCTACGCATTACCGCCACCAACCGGTAAGTAGTGTGAACCACATGATGAAAACAATAATATATATATATATATATAGATCCTATTATACAACTTACACCGTTTAAAATATAAGTAGCCTGATATTCCCTGCTTCCTGAATGTTTTTGCAATAACTAGGGTTTTTAGCCAACTTGTTCCTCTGAATCTGGTCATTCCTGCAATGCAAAATAACATGTTCTGTTGCCTCGTCTTCTTTGTGCTCTCCTGGTGCTGGAACCCAAATAAAATTTACTGTAAATCCCATCATGTTGGTTTTATAAAGTGTTTACTACTTTTGCTGGAACTGCTCCTCTCGTCTTTCTGCGTACTTCCTCACTTCTCTTAACAAGCAGCTTGGAGACCTCCTAAAGGTTATACACTGCCACCTACTGGCTGGTGATGTGAACTGACTTTATCAGTTTTAAAAACTGGCTAGGTAGTACTAGCCTGTAATTCACAGGTTTCAAACTCAAGGCCCGGGGGCCAAACCTGGCCCGCCGTAGCTTTTTACGCGGTCTTTCCAGGTTTTCACAAATCTGTAAAATTCACGCAAAAACAAATTTACACTTATATTTTGATTTTACTGCAGATTTCCTCAAAATTGGTCAAAAACATTGAATCAGTAACTGATATGGCAAGTGTTAAAGTCACATTTAACATCGTGCATTAGCATCAATAGCGTAAAAATTCCTTACAAACATTTCTAAATATTCATCACAAAATGTAAAAAATAAAAATAAAAATAAAAAAACACTAAAACAATCACAAAATTCTATAGGAACAGCTATTTATTGGTATTTTAACAACTTAATTGGTTTTATCAACATATTCTGGCACAACCAGCCCTTTAAGAACATTCAGATTTTAGATGAGGAACAAAATGAAAGTGAGTTTGAACCTGCTGCTGTAATTGGTTACAATATCTTTGTGGCGTAACTTTCGGCACACCTATCTGCCTTTGTTTAGCTAGCTGTATTAGCATTGTGCTAAAAGGAAAATCGGACCACATTTTGGTTGAGCTATATTTTCAACTGACAGTCTTACAATTCCAGCTGTGACTGTAAGTACCACACAAAATTTTCCATTGGTCAAAAAAAAAACAAAAAAAAACAAACATTTTTTTTCTTACCTCTAAATTAGTTTCTTGTCAATAACATTGTAACGACAGCTTTCAGCCCTGACATCCACCATGTGGGTTTGGGAAGAGAATGGCTAAATAATGAAATCACATGACTTCTGACCCGTTAACAGTGAAACTGAAGGCGACACTGCCTGAAAGATTAAGTTTGCTTCCATAAACATCTTCCATATCTTAACTAAAGTCTGAGTCCTGAACAAAATGTCAGGTTATCCTGACTGAAAAAGTTTCTTTATCTGGCTAACAGAATAAACCAGAGATGTGCAGCTGCTGTTCTGGGGGGACAATGTCCTGCAACCTTCGCTGCACACCAACTGTAAAAACTCTACTTGTAGTGCAAAGCTGCAGTAATGTATCCATCTAGTTCCCAAAAATGTCATTTTGGGGTCTTGAGATCCTGTTAAACAAATAACCTAAATACCAAAAATGGCAATGAGAAAGAACATGCAATATATATTTAGTGTAAATGTTGGGGAAACTGTATATAATTTATCATGCATTACTTTTATTCTCTATATTACTATTGTGTTTTATACTAAGTACATCTTGGTATTTAGGTCTGAACTTACTTAATAGATGTGTGTAGTGTGATCTATGTTTGAACTATGTGAAGAGCCTTCTTCTACAGAAACATCGTAGTTGGAGTATTCTGTGCAAGCGACCTTTCACCTGGAACTATCAGAGGAGTAGGAAGGCTGGGGCCCAGAGCGGATGAGCAGGGAGGCCAACTGAAACTATTTTGCTTTAGATAAGACACACATCAAAGTGTGAAAGGTACTGAGCTGTAGTCTGTGTGCCCCCACCCTTTAGAGGCTGCAGCTTTGATGTAACTAGGGAATATCCTAATAAAAAGAGAGGAAGCAGCGGAACCAGGTTGGAGTAGTTTAGGAGGCTTGTAACTAACCTGGTCTCCTGCTGCTCTCCTCGCGAGTACAAAGTTACTTACTCTCTTGTCTCATCTCTGTTTCAGTGTGTTTAATAATGTCTAAGGTGTTTTGAACCTGACAATAAGTTGACCTGGTTTCATCATGTTTTAGTGATTCTATCAGAAGGAGTCCCGTTTACTCACCCGGAACCGGTCTGACTTTCTTCTTGGGTCGACCTCTTCTTCTGGGTGTTGCAGCTTCTTTTTCCTCCTCTTGAGTCTCTCTGGAGTTGCAGGTCACTGACGTGACGTTTTCAGGAGACACTTCTAGAGTTTTCTCTAAAGGATTCACAGTGGGAACATTATTG
>CAEGAE010000556.1:0-11638 GCA_903067095.1 Girardinus metallicus
CCTCCCACAGTCCAAAAACATGACTGTCAGGTTAATTGGCCTCTCCAAATTGTCCCTAGGTGTGAGTGTGTGAGTGTATGGTTGTTTGTCCTGTCTGTCTCTGTGTTGCCCTGCGACAGACTGGTGACCTGTCCAGGGTGTACCCCGCCTCTCACCTGGAACGTGGCTGGAGATAGACACCAGCACCCCTCCTGACCCCACTAAGGGGACAAGGGTGTAATGAAGATGGATGGATGGATGGAAGTAAAGGGGACTGGTAATGTATGCTTCAGTTTTGATTTGTTTAAAAATGTTGAATATCTTTTTCGTTTATGTCCGCACTTAAGTTCAACTTTGTGTTTTTTGTGGAACATAAAATCTACAGAGACTGCAATGAAATTTGGGGCTGCAATAGGACAAAATATGAAAAACATTAAAGGTGTTCAAAAATACCTTTGCACAGCATTGTGTTTACAGTTTCTCTTTCCCATTGACCAAGTATAGTTCTCCGAGGACACATTTCATCAAGAATGTAGGAGTGAAAAAAAATCACGTCAGAGTTATGACAAGACCAGACCCTGCTTTGACAGATCTGAAGATCGCAGAGAGAGGATGCTGTGGTCCCTTAACAACTAAAGTGTGCTGCTGTAATGTATAATGTGTTGCAGCTGGAAAGCTGCCTCACATACCTTGCACCAACATCTTTGTACGTTTATGTGTGCATGTGGTGTCATTTTTTTTTTTTATCCCTGTGGCCAATTTGACGACTGTATTGTGGCTTATGAAAGAGCAGTTGGGTACTGTGCCCCCGAATGACTGCACACCCAGAGCGCCTTAAAGGAAACGGGTTCGGAGGGTTACTGAGAGGCCCCACAGAGCAATGCATTCAGGTTGCAGTGCATGTTAGACATATTAAGTCCCTTAAATAGTTTCTAGTAATTGTCCCTATAAAAGAGCAGCTGCATCCAGAACCAACTGCAAATGGGGCTGCTGCACCTTTACTGTCTCCAATACTCAACAATAATTTAAATAAGACTGTGTGTTTGCTTATGAGTACAGAGGTTGCCCTGGATATGCACTCTGCTCTGGATAATTTCCAAGTCCAATCTATATTACGGCCAGCGTGTGGAATGCACCTTTGCTCCTGGAAAATCTCACCTGAATGACTTATGCTTGTGTGCGTGTGCTTTTGAACGTGCACATGAATAACCTAACCATAAACGGTACCATCGCTACTAATTTGTACATTACACAAGCTCTTGTAATATAGTTCCAAACTACAAAACATCAAACCACTAATGACATCAACCTTGTCATCATGGACAGTGATGAACTGGCAACGGCTCGAGTTAGTAAGCTCTGCCCTGGGGAGGAGGGAAGGAATCACTCAGTAGTTTACAAAGGGCCTGACTCATGCTCGTGATACGGCTGGGTGGTGCTCGAGGTGGAGGGGGGGACAGACACCAGGTTAAAATCTGTGTTTGTTTCTCTGTTGCAAGGCAATCCAGTCTGGAATCCACTTGGCTGTTGTTGTCAGAAGGTGTTGTAGACCGGGGATGCCCTGTGGAAAACATTTAACAACTTTCTTTGGAAGGAAATATCACAGTTAGAGCTATAAAACAAGTCAGGGACATGAGGCTATCAGTTCATGGAGTTTCTATTGTCAGTCCTGATATCTTTTTATGATTTTCTGGCACACTGAAGTGTGAGATTCCTTGCTTTCGTTGCCAGGTCAGAGTTCAAGCTAAAATGTAGCCCTCGATAATTATGTTTTTGTCATCACAACTACTATGACAGGTCACAAAACGTTTAGTAAAGCATTTAAAACACACACAAAACCATTTGAACTACTTTTTTTTTCATGGTGGAAGAGTGACGCAAACACAGAATTGCACATCTACAACAATCAACATCTACCTGTTGAGTAAATGGGAAGTCGCAGAATTTGAAAGTGCAATGAACCCGTACTACTGGAAGGAAAACAGACTCACGCTATGATGATGCTGCTGCCCACTATGACTGACAGCTGGTACAGTCTCTTGGATTTGAAGACCTCCTCCTAAGAACATTTTTGTGATATGATAAATAACTCAATCTTAGACCAGAACTTTTGTTCAGAAGACTTTTGATTTGTCAGTGTGCCGCTAAAATTTTAGTCATATCTAATGGCGTGGATTTTGGAGATTCTTTATTGGAAGACAGAGTTAAAAACATGAAGATGTCTCCCGTCCAAAGTTGACTTTGGACGGGAGACATCTTATTTTGTTCATCTTATTTTGTGGATGTTAGAACAATCTAAGCGCAATCCCAATCTTTCTTGATTTCTACTAAGTACAAAACTGACTGGAGAGGGCACTCTAATACCAAATACCAAATAAAATCCTTCTTTTGGTCTTTGATGATGAGAATAAAAGTTTGATGTCAAAAAAAGAATTGAATGTTTCTCAATATGTCTCAAGAATGGAAATAGATGAATCAAACTGACAGATCACCCAGACTAAAAGGCTCACATCAGCTCTCCAGAGGCTATGCAACTCATATCTAACGCATTCTTCAAAAATGTTTCCCTGTTTTCTTTTCTCCCAATCACTGGGAACTATGTGTGGCCCGGGGGCAAAACAGGAGTCATCACCCCACTCCCAACGTCCTCTCTGCAGTCTTTATAGCTCTATTTACTGTGCAGCAGCATCTATAAAGTCATTTAATGGGGTTAATGTTGTTAGGTACACAGGCCTCAGTTGCCAGTAAACATGTTGCTTATTAGCTCACACAGAAGAGAGAAAAAGAAGGAGAGAGATCTTTCTGTTTTTGTTTCTTTAAACATATCTCTCCTCTTTCAAGATTATGTTTCTACCTTGTAGAATAATGCATCAGAACTTTCCTCTATCTTTTATCTGCACCACCCTGTATGTGTCTTAAACTTAGAAATAAACCCATTCGAGTAAAATTAATATGTTAACATCATGGAGCAGCCTGTTGCCATAGCATTTGTATACTCCAGGCATACTAAACCAGCCTTCTTAAAAGGAAACATGCACTTCAGGAAAGGCGGTTCAGTTGCAACAACTTGTCATAAATTACTTCAGCAGAGGGAATTCCACTGTAAAAATATTTGATTCATTTTATGACACCAACAAGCTCAACTGGCCTATTAAAATGGTTGCATTAATTACCATACCATCTGCTGGAGCGTTTTCTCTTTGCAAGATTTCCAGCCATAACACCCTCCAGGTTTGAGCGGACAAGGTGTAGGCTGGACCACCTGGTCGGCTGACCCGTAGCTCCCTGCCGATCGTCACCTCTGGCTGATAATGTGTCTGCAAGCTCTCTGTCTGTCTGTGTCTCTGCTCCTGCATGCATGTCTCCTCCGTGATGACCCTGAGGCTTCATTCCCAGACCTCCCAGTACAGAACGAGAGACCTCGAGCGAGTTAGGACCAGTTAGTTGTGAATCTGCATGTTAGGCAGGCAGTGGTTCCCTGTGTCCAGAAATCTTACGTAATCAAGAAGGTACAGTTTCTTGATTTTTTTTTCCACGTTTAGTTAAATTATAACCTCATATATAAAGGTATTTTATTGAAATTGTATACTATATCGTGTAACTCTGATAGTGCAGGACAATGATTTGTGGTTTTCAAACGTTACACAAGTAAAGATTTTAAGTTTTTTCTTCAGGCCCATTTATTCTGATAACTTTTGTTAAATTAATGCAACCAACTGCTGACAAAGGTCACCTGACAGGTCAAGGCATGAAGTCGGGGAGAAGCTTAAAGGCTAAACAACATGTTTTTAACTTCACAGGTAGCACTGTTCAGTCCATCCTCAAAAATGGAAATAAATTTTGACACAACTGCAACCCCAAGTAAACAAAAGTTGTGAAAAGACCTAATGCAATTCTGAATGAACTGCAGTAATCAAATTATTAGTTAATATATATATATTTTTTAAAATCTAGCTTTTATGGACAACTGGCAAAAAAGCCATTGCTGAATTATTCAGTCGTCATTCAGAAAACAAACACAGTACATACATATAATTCAAAGCAATGACCGATCTTTCTGAATTGCAGGGAAACAAATGTCACCTAAATGCCCATTTCTGCCGTGAAAACTCGTGGTGGCAGCATGATGCTGTGGGTATGTGTATCTTCTGCACACAAAGAAACTGGTGAGACCTGATCAAAAACTGCGTAATGGACTGTCAAGGCTTTTACTTCAAAAAGTATTTTCAGAAAGATGCATTTTTCTTTTCATTTGACAATGAAGCTCTGCTTCTGGTGTGTCTGTCACAAAAACCGCTAAATTTAACCAAAGTTTGTAGCTTTTACTTAAGAAATTGTGATAATGTTCAAGAGGGTGAAACATTTTTGCAAAGCAAAACAAGTTAGGAGGAATAAACAGAGAAACCCAGAAAGCTCTAGTCATGAATCATGACCATCAACTGGAAATATGATTCCCCATGACGTCCTTTAGTCAAAGCATCCGGAGCGACTTATCTATTATTTGCAGAAAGATAAACTCAGAGCATCCTCCTACTTCTTCTTAATCCAGTTATCAATCCGTGTAGTGGTGGGTAATGAGATGAAGGAAATTTCTTTGAAAAATGGATCTATTTTCAAGTCTTCCTGTAAATATAAACGGACTACACACCAAATCTGTGAAGGGCTCTTTTTTTTTTCTTTTTTTTTTCAAAGGACATAGACACTCATGCACTCGTTCACACAGGATGGAGGGGGGAGGTGGTAAGAGGGGCATGGGGACGGATCTTGGAGTTTTAAGTCATCAGCCAACCAGCTCCCCTGGCTGAATGGATGCACGATCACCCAAACGCGAGGGGAGGCGCAATGGGCACAGAGCTGCTGGCTCTCTATATTCAGCGGCTCAGAGGCGCTCTGACACCATTCACTCCAGAGTCCTACACGTCCAAGGACCTGCGCGCAGACACGCTCTGAACAGCCCGTCACGGACACCTTTCTCCATTGGAGATTTCCTTAGGGCATCTTTTGGATTATTTTTCATTCAAGACTTTAGAACAGAGAAAAAGCAGCGCGCTTTCACTTGTCCTCAGAGACAAGCAGCTGTATTTTTATATGTGGTTTCTCATTGCATTGGGTCAAAGTGTGAATTTTTTTATTTTTTTTTTGCTAAGGTGAAGGACAAGTGCAATGTGCGCTAGACTTGTTTATTGGATTTGCCTCACGTGTGCGTAAGGAAGGTATATGCTGTGCTGGAGCGCAGGGCTTTTTCAAGAGGACGCAGTTCAATGTGAATAAAAAGAAGACTGCTAAGCCCGAGAGTTTCAAGCAAGTACAAGCTGCGCGTCTGGCCGAGCTGCTCTGACCACTCCGTTTCCCCCCCTGAGGGGATGGTTGTGGATCCTCTGGAGCCAGGAGCGATTCAGGGGCTCCTACGCGGCAGCACATTTTTCGTGTTTGAGGGAGACTTTACAGTAAAAGGAGATGAGAGCCACAATTTGCTGCTTCCTGCTGTGGACGACGTACCTGCTGGCCACTGCTGAGGTAAAGTGACCAGATTTAAACAGGATTTTTTTCCAGTTAGAGTGCAAAGGTCCTCTCCTCAAGAGCCACACATATATACACATAACACTGAAACGCAATGTTTATTTAAACTCCATATGAATGAAGTTTGAATTAAAGCCTATGCAAAGAAAATCAAAACAATAAAACCACCACTAAGATGATTTGAGGCAGCTTCTCTCACAAGTGCGCGTCTCAAAGTAAACACCGCTGCGTGCGCTTGGACGCACAACGCAGTTATTTTTGGTCTTTTTTTTTTTTGGTGCCAAATCTGTTTGTAGCTTGAGGGCAACTGGGCAAACGTTTTGGTTGGACCAAGCGCGTCCATGGGAACCGCTCTGGCTGATAAAAATAGTTGCTATTCCTGTAAGGGCTGCGCACGTCTTGCTCAACCCGAAGCGCCTTGGTGAAGCGCGACAAGTGCAAAGGGTGCGAGGTTGCCGCTCCCGCAGCCTTACAGCTTTCGGTCTTAGTTTCGCGCTCCAGCTTAGCGGAATAAAGTGATGTGTTTTTCAGAGATCTAATGTTGCTGATTATTCACTAAATTCGCAACGGATCTCTCTGGCATCCCGTTGCAATGTTGGCTTCTCAAAAGATTTCCTCGGTCGAGTCTTTATTTATACAGCCAAACAAATCCCCATGTGCTTCCCAATCACTCGACACATCTCTAACCTTATTTTCTTGTTTGATTTCTTTGCCCCCAACCGCCCCGCTCCCTGCCACAGAAGGAAGTGGAGTTTCCACAGGAGCTGATCGATCGACTCTCCAACAGTGAAATCCACAGCATCAGCGACCTCCAGCGGTTACTGGAGATTGACTCCGTAGGTAAATTCTGCCTCTTGATACTACTTTTTTTTGTGCGTGTCATGTGTATGCAGGTCGGACACCCCGGCTTTTGGATATCAATCTGATTAAACCTGGTTAAACATGAAAAGTCAGGTCTCTTATGTTGCGGCTTTATGATTAACCTAAATAATAGTTTGAACATTTGAAAACGCATGATCCAAGACAAGTGCATTTACTGCACACATGTGATGAAGGGTGAGTTCAGTGAACTTGCTTTGTTGCCTCCAGACTGCCGCATGTTTTTGTGCCATAAATCTGGTTAAAAGTTGTAGCAGGTTGCAGGTCAAGCTGGCTTCTTCTCTCTCTGTGTCCCAGACTGTCTTACTGATTAAATTACATCTGTGCGCTGGAAGAACTTGTTTGCCTTCACATGAGCCTCTATTTACACAGGCTGCTGTCATATATCAAGTTCAGGGCTCCTTCTGTGCAGATTTGCCAACAGAAAGGGGTAATTACCTCTCCTGCTTTACAACTCTACATTTTACTTCCAGCAAACAAGGGCAGAGACTGGAATTTGAGTTGTTATAGGTTGTAATAGCCACATTTTGTCTTTTCTTGAGCTTCCTCCACATATTTCAATGTATTTTATAGTGCACAATTTTACAACAGAAGAAAATTGACATGCGCTTATGTTGAGATTTTTTCTATTCAGCGCCTCATAATTCAATACTTTGTAGGCTTTTGGATGCATGATCTGCTCTAAATATTGAAATTTGTCTATTCTGTTTTGGAAGATAGTTTGAGCTCAGTCAGATTGGATGGAGAGCATCTACTTACAAAGTCAGTTGAATTTATGTCTAGACTTTGACTAGGCTTTTCCCACACATACTAAACCAATCTCTTGTTGATCTGACTGTATGTTTAAGGTTACCGTCCGACTAGAAGGAGAACCTCTGCCCCAGTCCAGAAACTTTTAGCTCAACTTTAGGGATTACCCCCATATTTCCCTCTGTCTTCTCATCAACTGTGACCACCATCCCACATCATGATGCTACCACCATCACTGTTGGGATGGTTGAACTAGTAGCAGTTGTGCCAAAACCTTTTCATTCTGTGATGATGAACTCTATCCATAACCTCACCTTGATCCAAACATCTATATAACTTTCTCCGTTTCTTAGTCTTCATCTAGCTTATTGCTTACCAACATTCTCAAACAAATTTCTGAAGCCTTCAAATTACAGCTGCCTCAGATGCTTGGGGTTGAATTGCACATGGTTGGAATTAGATGAGCTCTGAAGATAATTGCACAGAACTTTTTATTTGGGGTTATCAAAGTAAAGGGCCTGGATAGAAATATGCTTTTCAGAAGACCATATTGTCATTTCTTCCCACTTTACAATTTAGCTCAATTATTTGCTGGCCTATCCCATAAAATCCCAATAAAATATGATAATATAAAAAGTTTGTGGTTGGAGCCTAACAAAATGTGGGAAAGTTTTTGCAAAGTTTTATAGGATTTAATTAATAGAACAACCTCAGTGATGGATTTAATTAACGTCAAACCAGGTTGTTTTCCACAGCAGGCTTCATTTCACTTTACTCTGAGTCCAGAATAAACCATTTTGGTGCCTCATGGATGAGAAAGGGTGTTTATAATTGAATTAACGTGTCTTTCTTCAAACAGATTAATACTTTGCAGAGTAACAACAGTAGGCTAATTATTGTTATACAAGGACATAAATCTGTCTTGAGGGTCAGCTTGGTCAGCGCTGGCCAGCCTATTAAAAGACCCCAGACGCCACCCGGAGGGGTATTTTCAGAGCTTTTGTTGCAGATTGCTTTAGCTAGAAAAGTTATCAGTGTTAGGCAAAATACTAGCGTGACATCATTTAGGAGGGGAGATTTTAAAACATAGGTGAACTTTTCAGAATTAGCTTTTAATTGTTCTGTGATTTCTGTCCCAGGAGGAGGTGAACTTTGGAAGTGGCAGGATAAATAGGGCACCCCGGGGTGGCTTGCACTACTCCTGTGCTCAGTGCAGGCTTGCATTTGTTTTTACAAAGTCCCTGTCCTCAGCTCTGACTGTCAGATGAGATGACCCTGTTGAAGTCTGCAGATGGCTGTCTGGCCCCTGAGGTGCTGCTCTCCTCATTATACTCCTCCTCCTCCTCCTCTCTATCCCTGTCTCCCTTCTGAGGTGGCCCCTCGCCTGCCTGCTCTTATCTCTCTCAGTGAAGAACTTTGACAGAAAAGGGAACCTGACTCTTGGTAAGGGGCAGAGGTGGAGGAGGGAGTCGGAGACATCTTGAGACGGTGCTCCGGCTTCAATTGAAGAAGCCGCAGGTTGTTGTGCAATCTGCTTTGTCTTCTGTCTCCCTCACAGTTAACAGATAACTCTGACACTAAAAGAGGGGAGTTGCTTGCCACCTGTTATTACCCACAACCGCAGAAGTACCCTGCTGCCTATTTGACTTAAGCCTACATTTTGTCAACTCAGCCACATAACTATTAAAAAGAAAGAAGACAAATGAGAAAGAATGACAGACGAAGGGAGTCCCTTACACTGAAAGTCAACAACATGCTGGCTGTTTGTTCAAGGAGAGGGAGAATGAAAGAGAGTGGAGGAGAAGAAGTAAAAGGAGGGAATTAAGGCCCTTAGCTAATGGAGGGAGTAATTTGCCAGTCTTGAAAGCCTGATTCATGGTAAGAGACTGTCTCCTGTCCTCTTGTCTCTTGTCTAGAGACTCTGGGCGTGTGCATACATATTAGTCACCTGGAACTAGGAAAGGATCAAGCCCCTCTCACTCCATTGCTGTAGTCTTTCCACCTTACTTTCTTTCCTGTTTCTTATGTTGCCTCTCTGTCAAATCTAACATAATTTTCCCTTACATCAAACTTTCCATATTTGCTATATTCTTCTCCTACCTTTTGTGTATTTCTGACAGTAAGTTCTGAAAAGATTTTTAGTTTGGGATGTTATGTACAGTATGTGTGTGTGTGAGTGTGAGTGTAATGGTCTGAAAGAATGATAGCTCAGCCCTTTGTTTGACTCCCAGTTTCAGCTGCAGGCAACACTTCCCTTCAGCGAACCTATAGTTCTGGGTCGCCAACTGGTTGACTGACTCCCTGACAAGCTGGAAGGAAATTCCCTGAACTGTCTCTGACAGACAGACCTGAAAAAAGAAATGATCAAAAAGCAAATAAACAACCGATCCCAGTGGTGGACGGTGTATAGTTTGAGGAAATCCCTTTGAATTACTTTGGTCAAATGCACAAAAAAGCTGAAAGAGTGGACTGTGTTTGCCCACAGTTGAACTCTGTTCAGATATGTGTACTTAAGGCTTTTCCACATTACGTAGGATAATGAGAAGAGTTTCTCCCATTGTTATACAGTGTCTTTTTGTTCAGGTACATGCGTAGAATAATCCTACACAAGCATAATATACCATAAGACAGGCAGACCCACCCAGTTTGCAAACATAGTCAGACGCTCTTGGAATCCTGCAGACAAGTTTTATAATTTTATTGCTGTTCTCGCACTTTTTCTTAATCCACCTTAAAAGTCTGGGTGGAGACCAAAACAAGCACGTCTTATCAGATGACCATGAACATGAAAAAACTGAACTGTCTATGTTAGCAAAACATGTACTTTCCCCAAAAAACCACAAAGTGATTGAAAAGCAAACATTTGCAGTAAATGAGGGACACAGAACCACTAATTAGGCCTAAAATAAAGGTGACCAGGCCCTACCTGTCAAATGACCACTTTAAGCCTCTGTGTCTGTAAAAGCTGGTTGTTTTTTCAAGTCAGTGCTGACTCACCTTCGTCTTGCTACAGCTAAAAAAAAGTTTAGCCTAGTCACTGAGGGAGGCTGACATATAATGCCAGCAATTAACCAGTGTACAACTGAACCTCCTACCTGCAGCCAGTGTACTAGAAGTTACCATGCTTGCATGTTTAAGAGAACTGTATAAACCCTCTGGGAACATAAAAGATACTTTATTTCATTATGGATATGTGGCCAACCAATATATTGTTAGAATTGCAGTAGAAGATTCTTACTTAATCCTCAAAATGCTTTCATAACAGAGTATTGCTCATAATTAAGGGAAAAACAAGAGTGGCTTTTTTTACTGTAGTCGCCAGACTAGCAAAGAGTCACATCTCTGTTTAGTCGTGTATTCCTTTATCTCTGCGGTGATGACTTCATGACATTCTTGTCTCTATCAGAAATACAATTTATAGCGACTTCCCAGTATGGTAGCCGGACTAACAATGTGTTATATGTTTGTGTCATAACTTTGTGGAGACGCATGCCCATTTAACTTTGAGCTGTGGTGATGTCACAGGATTCTCTATAAATAACATTGTTTCTTTGAGAAACGTAATTCTTAGCACTCATTCCAGTATAGGAACCAGTGTATCACTAGTTCGTAGCTTCCAGTCATGGAACCGTTCAGTTGTGTTCCTTGAGCTCCCAGTGCCTTCATAGAAACCTTTACGTATAGAATTGGTTTAATCAGAAATAAAATTCACTCTATCTTTACAAATATCATAATTAGGTTATGACTGAGAGAGGCAGAATTTTATCTTAATGTGACAAAAACGTAGAACTTGATTTGTATTTAAATAGTTTATGACATGTTCAATTTGCACTTTAGGCCTCTTCGAAATTATTTAGGGAGATTTTTTTTCTTTTCATTCCCACCCTTATTTTTTGTGTGATAAACCTATGCTTAGTGTTAGATTCATATAGTATCAAAGGCTTAAAAGAACACTTTAATTTAATTCTTGAAATCACTGTCTTTTTCCTACTTCCACTTCTTATCTAAAATTCTTGAATAAACAGTTGCAAGTCAATCTTATAAACATTTACTTATCTGTTTAGGAGCTTCTTGATTGCACTGTGTTATAACTAGAACTGAATTGCACTGTGTAATTGAATCTCAATTTAACTAGACTGAACTGGAATGAAATGGTTGAACCAAATTGAAATTTTCGTCCACAATATAATCAATAGACACATACCTATCTTGCCATTGAATGCTGGACACTACATATGAACAGTAAGTTAAGATGCCCATTTGAATAAACCAAAACCTGGAGCTAATTTTTAATCAATATATTTAAGTACAATATTTTTACAGACATAAAATAACTTGTTCGAATTTAGCAACAATTTCCTTTTACCTTTTCAAACCTTTATGATTCATTTAAATAATGATACAACCCACAAAAACTCCTTTTTATGTAGCATTTGAATTAAACATCTGTGATTATTAAATTTCCCACCTGTTGAAGTAATGGCTGTCTTGCCGAGTCATGCTACGCTAA
>CAEGAE010000561.1:0-33633 GCA_903067095.1 Girardinus metallicus
TATATATATATCAGATCTTTTATTTTGAAGCCATATCGCCCAGCCCTAATGAAACACTTAGCATAGTTTGAAAACAGCATTTCACAGAAAACATCACTTCTTCAATAAAACCGTTACATGCACCCATACATAAAGACTGATGGCGAAATGAGGAGCTTTAGACGTCAGTGGATGCAGCACTAATTTCTCTGTACAAGCATGCAGAGGGGTTGGAAGGTGCTGTTGGGTCAAACGAGCAAGCATCTAAAACAAATAAATAAATAAACAAAACCCCTGGAAAGGAAAAGTCAGAGGATAAAAGGTGTGAAAGTAGAGAGGGACTTCGGTTGTGGCACAGTCTTAGTATGATGAGGAAGAAAGGGGCGAATTAACGGGATAAACCATCCTTCTGTTACCTCGCTGGCTATTTTGGTGGCGTGTCTGACATGAATCATGGCAGGGGTGAGCTCCAAGCCTGAGAGGTTCTTTCCCCTCATGAACTCCTCATAGTCCTTCTTATAGTCTTTCTATTGGCCACAAAGACACAGACACAGACAGAGCTCAGACAAACACATGCATGCAGAGCAGGGCTGAAGTGCAGTTACAGCATCGTCGTTTGCGAAGCGGTCGCCAAAACGGACATTTTTCAACCTTTCTGGTCCGACGCTTGACGGAAATCTAAACAGTGATTACCGTATACCGTATTTTCCGGACTATAGAGCGCACCATACTATAAGCCGCACTTAAAATGTTTTTGTTTTAAAAACTGGAAACGTACATATTGTTAGAAGTATTAGCTTAATTATGCAAGTTTAATGTCACTTAATTCTACTTGTGTGCTTAAAATATTGGACAAAAATGACATTGTTTTAAATAGGCTCAAATTTAGGTTAAAACTATATTCAGGCTTCATTTATTGGGTCAGATTGTCTGCTTTAGTCTTTGGTGACCTTTTGGTTCTCCACAGGAGGTGATAAATAGACCTCTGTGAGGCTAACGAAAACATTCCGGTCGTATAGATAACACTCTGGCTATTCCTGTGTTTAGATTAGCGAGTCATAAAAACCAACGTTCCCATAGTAGTAAATCATCTTCCAGGCCGCTAGAGGCACTCCCCTAATTTAAATATGGTAAGAAGGAAGGAAACGCCCACGAGGAAGCTTGAGCTAGGATTAGCAGATGCCCCATGCGGTCTCTCCGGGAGCGCGCTGTAATGTATTCTTTGGCAGTTGATGATTGTCTATCACAGGTAATAGGTCTCTTGATCAGTTTGTCTGTTGTACGATGCATTGCGTGAGTTTTATGTTGTCCATTGTTTAATAAAATAGTCATGATTGTCGAAGTTGAACAGCGGTGCGTGTCCGTTTGTGTGGTCCAACTGTGGGATGCTGCTTGAACCCGAGGACATGGGAGAATCAAAAGGAGCAGGAGGTTTTTACACTATAATTTTTTCTACAATTTGGGGACTCCTACACCGGTTCGTGGATCCCGGTGTAGGAGTTGGAACTTGTTTCATTCGCTTCGATCCGGGGAGGACTCGCGGTAAGATGTAACTTTTGATTTCTATCTGTACCGTAGCCTTTCTGGGCATAAGCCGCACAGGGCTATAAGCCACTGGTATCTCCACCGCTCTCGGTTTTCCATTAAACCTGCTGGTTTTATTAAGGACGCTGCCCTCCGTCTCCAGAGCCGAACCATGGTTTCATTCACGCCGACCTTTCATGCAGCGGCTCTATTTCCCTCCTGTACTGCCAGATCGGTAGCCTTCAACTTAAAAGCGGCATCATATGAGTTTGAAAACATTTCTGCTGCTAACATGTGCTTGTTCTAAATGAAAATTAGCGCTTTCTTCTTTGATTTCCAATTTTGACTTCCAATGATTCACTCCCTGCTAAAGAGCCCCCTGGTGGTTGAAGAAGAATCCACAGAAAAGCCACACGGTTCAAAGCGTGGGAAAAAAGTAGCGGCTTATAGTCAGAAAAATACGGTAGTTAATCACTGAAGCTCAACTAATCCGCAGGTTAAATCCTCCCTGTTCACACATAGTTGACTGTTTGTGTACTGTGTGTTGCACAAAATAACATCCAAGTTTCAAATAATGACTATAAAAAAAAAAAAAAAAAAAAAATCAATCATCAATAGAGGAAGTAATGAGTAAATGAAAACATGAACATGTAAAATAGAAGTAATTGGGATTGAAAACTGGTGTGGTAAATATTGTCAAACGTCACACCACAACTGAAAATGTTACATTTTCTGACTTCTCAACCATTTTATAACAAAATCTATTTATTGATAGTACTTTGGATAAACTATGCATGTATATTAAAGCATTAAAATAACTTTTTTAAGATCTTAACCATGGCTTTTCAAGTTCGTAAATGAGTAAGTACTGAGAACTTGCAGGATGACCGCAGATGATTCATTTGTAAACCTGACTGTCTGACAATTTCAAAAGAAATCCTGGAGGTGAGTGGAAACCTCTTGGATTGTGTGTTGTTGGGGCCGGCTGAGCGTCTTTACGTCAGGCTTCATAGGAAAGCCATAGTTCCGTTTTACTGTTGACTTCCTGCCATCATAACTGAAGTCAATTTGATACCCACATCAAATTTCAACACTTTTCGGTTGAATTATATTCTGAGCTCAGCTAATGAATGCAAGAATGATTGTTTTTAGGTGTCAAAAAGGTGATTACAAATCAAAACAGAGTGACTAAATCATTCTTCAATACTTCCAACAACTTCTGTAAGTTCGTAGTTGACAACCAACCAAAAAGCTTAGAAGCTGCCAACAAGGAGCTCTACATTTCGAACCTATTGAGACTCGAAGGAGTCGTTGAAGCGAAGCTGGCGTCTGCAGCTGCTTTCAGCAGGAGGGTGAGGAGTCTTTACCTGGCTCTGCATGTGCTGGGCCTCCTTTGCGGTCACATAAGTCGGAGTCTCAAAGTCCAGCATGGGTTTGCCCTTCTCCTTCTCGTACTTCTCCTTGTATTTAACCTGAAACGGCCCAAACAGAGCGCAGTGTAAAATAAGCTTGATTTAAATGTTGCTATCTAAAAGCTGGTACATCATGGTACATCTACGTAGCTTGTAGATTCTCTCATCCTGAGGTTCAGATCTGCATGTATATTTTTCACATTTAAACCAATGTATGAGGTAGGAATGTCCCAATCCAATCCCAAGTGTTAGATTGGGGTCTAATGTAAAGCCTTTTTTTTTTTTTTTTTTTAATGTTGTTGTTGTTGTTCTGCCCCATTAGCACAATGTTAGCACAATTGCCCTAGCCAAACTGCTCATTACTTTATTGCTCTAAACCCGGGGTGTCAAACTCATTTTCATTTTGGACCAGATCAAGGCCATGAATGTTATTAAAGGGCCGGCTGCGCCAGAGAGTATTGCGACTAGAACCTGCTTACAAAACTGTTAAAATATAAATAAAGTCTTAAAATTAAACAATATTCAATCCCTGAAGGATTTGGCGATTGTTTTTGTGGTACTACTATAGAAATATTTGTGCTTTTTATTACTCGCCGTATCACTATGGATTAAAGTTTGACATCAAGAAAATCTTAAGCAGCTGTTTGGTAGAAGTAAGAAATACCGCAGCCCTCCCGACCCCACTAAGGGACAAGCGTGTACAGAAAATGGATGGATGGAAGAAATACCGCCACCTGCAGGTGGGAGTAAACAGTCACTTAGATCCAAAAATCTGCAACAAACTCACAATTATGTATTAGTGCGAAAAAGTGCAAGAATTTGTTGGTTTTGTGTGAATTCGCAAGAAGCAGGAGGCGATAAATAGATAACAACTACTTTGATTTGACTGATAAAGTGATATTTAAGCAGGCTCTACTTATGTCACATTGGAGTCTAGAGGGCCACATAAAAAGCTGCGGTGGGCCGGATTTGGCCCCCGGGCCTTGAGTTTGATGTGCTCTAAAGGATCTAGGTTCTTCCGGAACAATGACCGCGTACTTTTCCTCTTTAGAGTGACGTTGCAGATTCCTCTCAGTCTGTCTCAAGTGACCCAGTTAGCTGTCTGTAACTGAGCCCAGTGCAGAGAGCAGCTGAAAAAGCCAGTCATTAAATTCTACTATGTTCAATGAAAAAGTACTAAGTTTGAGAAGCAAGAGAACATTTCCTGTGAGTTTTGTCTGCACATGACCAGCAGTAAAAAGTGTGTGTGTGTGTGTTAGCATTACTAACTGCAGCCTAGCATTTCAGTGTAAAAACATTGTAAGCAGGAGCACAATGAAAGAACAGAGAAGCAACACCATGAAACTGGGAATATCTCTACTTTTAAATTACCAGAGTTTGTAGGGGTCAAAAAATAAATAAATAAATACTGATCGGGACATCCCTAGTGTCGAGTGGAAATTCAGACAAACTGGAAGATACTTTCAGGAAGGCAAAGTGTTTGTTGGTCCCCACAGTTTGTACCACTTACGTTGCTCTGAAGCTCAGAGGCCTCCTTGAGATGAAGTTGCTCTGGTGTGTCAGGAATCATGTGGTAGTGACCCTTACTCTCCTCAAATTTCTTCTTGTAGCGGTACTACAGGGAATTCCCAGTAGAGTCAGGCAGCTCAGTACAGTAAATGAGACGTGTCTGGCTAGAGCCTACTCCATTTCAAATGAAGGGCTCAGGCCGGACCTTGCAGGAGTATTCACACGCCTACAACTTTTCACATTTTGTCACAATAAAACTTCAGGGGTTTTGTGCGATAGACCAATGCAAAATAGTGCGAATTGTGAAGTACAAGGACAGATTATGCTTGGTTGGGGTTAGGGCACATACAGTTTCACACTTTGTCACATATTCTTAGCTAGATTTAAGCCTGAACTTTGGCTAGACCACTCTAATACATGAACATGCTTTGAGCTAAACCATTTTATTGTAGCTCAGAGAGCATGTTGGGATATTTATACCGCCGGTAGATGAATCTTCTCTCCCGTCTTAATTCTTTTGTGGCCTCAGTATTTTTAATACCTTCTTTTTCTTCTTCTTTATTTGTGTTATGTCCCCTGCATGGCTTGTGGCGAAATTTAAAAAGGATTTTTTAAAGTAAAGGAGACCGAATACACATGCATGACACGATTTTCAGAGTTATATTTGCAAAGCATTTAAAAACTATCCTTCAACTTATGAAGGAATCACTACATTTAGTTGGTCTATCACCTAAAATCCTGTGAAGCCTGCGATTCCAACATGACGAAATGTGAAAGAGGGTTAGGAATACTTTTGCAAGGCACTGTAAATATCATAAACAGCAGGAAACGCTAACTTCAATCATTAATGCAAAGATGTAGTTATAAATTAGAGGATAAAATGATCGATAGACGTTGGATTTTATGTTAGGCGATCCTTAATCAAAGTTTTGACCTACAGGAGTAAAAGTGAAGCATTAGATGTTAAAGGTGAGGAGGGTCGGGATCACTACCAGATGAGGTCTGCAAGATTATGAGTGTTTAGATGAAGGATCCTAGAGTTTCAGTCTATATGCGATGGTGAATGGTTTACAACAAGCTTGTAGTAGGTTCTTACTGTTTCAACAGATTACTGAGGGTGGATGGAAAGAAGGCAGCTGGGGTGGGAGCAGGAAAGGGTTAAATGATGATGATGATGAGGGTGGTGGTGGTATCTTACGTCACTTGACAGCTTGCTGGTGCTCAGGCTGTGCTGCATGGACAGAGACTCGGCCATGTCAGTCACAGGTTTGTGGATCTTCTTCAGGTCACCTTTGTACTTCACCTGGGTGGCGTCAAGAGATGAAGTTTTAACGCAGTGAGCACCGAATCTTTGTCAGCTGATGTGAAATCAGAGATGAGGTGTTGTTGCATAAATTTAGGAGGACTTGGCTTAATTAATTTTAGCTTATTCAAGATTTCATTGCTTTATTTCATTGGGTTTTGAAGACTTTTGACAATTTTAAAGGATAACCTTCCAGATCCCTCAGAAGCAGCGTTCAGCTTCTATGCACCACAAATCTGGAACAAGCTTCCAGAAAACTGCAAAACCGCTGAAACGCTGACTTCCTTTAAATCCAGACTAAAAACCCACCTGTTTGGAGTTGCTTTTGAAACATGATCGATTAAGAATTTGACGATGGTACTTAATGTAATGTTTTGATTGTTGATTCTATGTTGCATGACTTTGTGTTTTTATGATCTAACGCACTTAGAAATGCCTTGTTGCTGAAATGTGCTATACAAATAAAAATGTGATTTATTTCATTGACTGACAAGCAATCAAACTAGAGAGCTCTTTTCATCACAAATAATCTTTTTTTTTTTTTTTAACAAAACATACTTGGTAAATTTTGCAACCTTTTAACACCCATTATGATAAATATCACAATTAACTAATGAGACCATATAATTCAGACTGCAAATTCTTAAACCTTTTCATGCGTTTAGGTGGTAAAATTCATTCAACTCATCGCCCTAACGTGATTTGATCCTTGAAGAACTATGCTCTGCTATATTTGTTGCAATCCTTCAAACTCCGAGGAGCCGCTCGACGGCCACCTCCACGCGCTTGCACATAGAAACTGGCATGAAGCTGGTTCTGGGATTACCTACCTCACTAGCCAGGTCATTGGCATCCTTCAGGGTTTTGTAAATCTTGCTCTCCTTCAGGTCAAATTGAGGTTTCTTCCCTTTCATCTCCTTGTCAAACTTCTCCTTGTACCTCACCTGGCAAGGCAGAAAGGCGACACATAATGGAAGTCAGCATGAGCTCCGAGTCGGGACAAACGAGTGGATTTATAGACTCGAAGTGACACAAAGACACAGTACGCAAGTGTATCCCAAAGGATTAGTAACTCAGATTTCTTACAGACAGTTTCCTTGCCTTGGACATGCTGTGTAACATTTGGTATCTATGCACAGTACTAGCCCACATTTATTGTGGCCCCTGATTGAATCTGTATGATGAAAAACATTCGTTCGTCTTTTTATTCCCAGCAGGATATCACTCTTCATCAATCCAACCTTTAAGCTGTGTACATTTACTCATCAGGAGGAAAATAATTACAGTTACCAACAGCTGTACCCTCTATAATTTTGTTGAAAACATTTAATTAACACAGGAATAAATGTAATAAAATTAAAAGTTTTTGAAACCTTTTTCAGCTTGAGACTATGATCTTGGACTAAAAGACGAATTTGCCTTAAACAATCATGTACTTTTTTTTTTTTAAATCAGGGATGACAATAAATGTACCTGGTACTTTAAATGTTCTTACATCTGCATGCAAATATATTTTTTTATTATTCCATGTACACATTTCATATTTAACCCCAACCAAGGGCTGATAAATGACAGGAAAAGTCAACATCTGAACATGTAAAAAAAAGTTCAAGCTGATATTTATCTCTTCGCTATTAAACATAAAAGCATTGTTGATTTGTTAAAAAAAAGTATATTCTTAAATCTATTTCTGATGCTTTTAATCTGAACAATTTAATAGCCATTAGAGGTGATAGTTTTGTTTTTTTGATCCACTTATTCAATTAATGTATAATGATAGGTATGAAAAAGGTTTACTAATGTGTTCCACTAAACCAGTTGTGTGTAAGGAATATTTTAAGAACGTAAATAACAAGTGGATACAATAAACATTTTAGAAACGAACCATTAGCATCCCCAAAGCTGTTAGCTTAGCTGAAGTCTACAAGGCTATGCTGCCCTCTAGTGTTCAAATCATAAATAAATCCCAGAAAAGTTCTCTGAGCCAGAAGTACAGCGGTAAAAGCTTCATTTTCAGTTTGCGATCTATCAGAAACACAAGGAAGAATGACCTCAAACTATTTTAAAAAAATCCAAACAAATACAGTCTGAATACCAGTGCAGCTAATGCATTTTCTAGGCTTAGCATTGAGCCACAGCTTGTCCTACTGAGGAAAACAAGGGATGCACACATAACTGAAGGGTGCAAACAAACAGCAAGACAAAGCATGAAATAGTTTCATACACTGGATAAAAAAACCCCTCGTAGCTCAAAATACATTTGAGACAGACAGATAGCAGCATCCCTTCAGTTTTAGGACATGCGCCTCCTTACATCACTAGTCACCGCACTCATTTTCTTAATGTGCCGCATCAGTGGGGTATCATAGGAAGCTGCTCCATGGAGGGAGGCCTTGCCCTCCACCTACAAAGCCCAGCGAGGTTGTGGAATGAGGAGACAAAGACATTATGGGAGCAGAGATGAGAGGAAAGAGATTAGGACGACTAGCAAGAGAGAAGAGGAGTGGAGAAAGAAGAGAGACACATGAGGTCAGGTTTAAGGATGGAGTTAGACATGTTAAACATGAATATATATTATGAAGTCACAGTGACAGATTAAAACATGGATTTGAATACAAAGGTGACAAAGGAAGCACTATCAAAGAGCTGCTAGTTCAGTCGTTGTGCCAAGAGGAGTGCTGCTGAAAGCATCACATCTACCACAGCGAGGTAGTCTGAAAACTAAACCAATGAGGTAAAAAAACAAAAGAAATGTTAGCAAAAGGGGTGAGGTGTGTCTGTATTCTGAGATGTAGGAAGAGAAACTTATTTATTTCTCTTGTTGTACCTGACTGGTCAGCTGGGACACATGGGTCGCCAAAGCGATGTCTGGCCGGTGGATCAGGGAACCTCCACGACTGGCCTCTTCGCGCGCCTTTTCACGGTAACCGATCTGATGGACGGAGGAGGAAACGAGAATCAGAGCACCAGAAACAAACTTGACTGATGCAGCTGTGGGTTTGTTTTGGTTTCAGATTAACATTAGGGAACGATGTGCGACGGTTGAAGACACGGTCAGTGTGGCTCAGCGGTCACAGCCTCGTGAAAACAAACACAAAAAGCTAATCAAAGAAGACTTTGTTGTTTTTCACAATAATTTGCGCAGGAACATCTCAAAGTGCTTAAAGTAAAACGTGATTTCAATGATTTAAATGAACAAAAAGCATATGATTATTGCTGCATATACTGTATATTATCATTATTATTCAATTATTGTTGGTGTTTTTTTTATTAATGCTAGTTTCCAGCATTAAAACTAGCATTTTTAATTCTAGCTTCAATGCTAGCATAAAAAACATTAGCATTATAGTTTAGAAGAAACATTATATTAGAAGAAATACCATTGTTCTAAATAATATTTCTTCATTGATTAGAAGATACAATGATTGTTCATCCACTGTAATTAAATTAAATAGATAATATACTGATTTGCTAACTATTAAGTACAGGTTTATTTGTTATATGTATGGATTATACATATAATAAATGTAGGATTATGCATGTAACGGTGGATAAGGAGTGGGAACATTGATAAGTTTATACTTCCACCCCACTCTCTTAAATAGGTAAAACAAAAGTTTTGACATTTTGGTTGATGCCCAAAGTATTTTTTTTTCTACATATTTAAAAAATAAACAAGTCCATGGACAATATTTGAACTTTCACTTGCTCAAATCACATCACTTTTTCCTCCAAAAAGATTTCTACGTGTACTTGATGCTTACGTCACTGACGAGCTTAGCAGCCTGAGTGGCCTTCCTGATGTCAGGACGGTCCACTACAGTAGTGTAGTGCAGGTTGGCTTTGGCATCCTTTTTGTAGGCGACCTGTGGTACGATACAGAGAGAGAGAAAGTACAGTGTAAAAACTGAGCAGCACCTCAAAAGACAAACGCTCGTGTAGAAATGCTCTCACATTGCTCTGACTCTTCGCCACGTCCATGGCATGCTGAACATCAGGTGGCACGATCATTTGGTTGTACACCGACTTGCCCCTCTCCTTCTCGAACTTCTGTTTGTATTGTTTCTGCACGTTTGGAAGAATTTTTATACATGCAGTTCAGGATGAGGAGATAATTTGGGCGCCATTGGCTGATTTGGGTGCAATATAAAAAAAACGTTGTACCTCGCTGACCAGCTTCTTGACCTCCCTGCTGTGGGCGGTATCGCGAGTCTCAGCCAGCTTGGTGAATGAGCCGGACTGCATGATCTTCTTGCTTTCCTGCTTGTATTTGCTCTGAGAATGGATGTGGAAGCGTCAGGACTCACATCTAGTGTTGATACACTTTACTCTCAACATAAAGTTTGGTAAAAGATGTGCAAATAATGGAGTACCCTTTTATTTATCAGCCCTTACCTCTGATACTAGCGTGCGCACGGCTTTGGCATGGAGGATCTGAGGAGTATCCAGAACAGGTACGTAGTGGCCCTTTGCCTTCTCATACTTCTCTTTGTACTTCACCTGGAGAAGGTGAACAAAAGTTGTTTGTCATGTTGATGTGACCTGGTTCATTGGTTAATCTCCCAGGTTCTTTCACGGATTACTTTCACAAGAACCACTTACGTCACTGGCCATTTCAGCATTTTTCTTGTACAGGAGAGTGTACTTGTCATCCGCTATAGGTATCACGCAGCCCTTCATCATCTCTTTGTCATACTTGTACTCAACCTGTGAGTGAAATTACGTTTAGACCAATACTGACAAACGCACAAAGATATAGAAATTACACTTATGTTAAAAAAAAAAAAAATGGACTCACATCACTCTGCTGCAGAGAGTTTTTGGCAGCATTGATAAAATCTGGTCTGTCTGCTGTCCAGATCCACTTGTTCTTAGTTGCCTCATACTTCTTCTTGTAGTCAAGCTAATAACAGAAACATAAGAAGCACTTTATAATTGTGGCTAGGTTGTTTTGTGTTTCCAACAAGCGTTTTCATTTTCTTATAGACGCTTACATTGCTGATGTTCTTGTAGGCCTCCTTGGCAGCTCGGATCTCATGAGCCTCTGGGTCCATGTTGATCTGGGCTTTGCTCTTCTCATACACCTCTTTGTATTTCAGCTGAAAGAGGAATCAAGATAAATAGTTACAAGAAAGAATAGACTGGTTATGTCCTATCGTCATGAAGGTTTACCAAAAGTTTCACTGCAGCGCTGCTACAGATGAAATCTTTTAAATGAGATGCCATAAAGCATGAAGAAAGGAGTGAATGGCTTCCTCCAGCTGTATGAAGCTTAGAGTAAAACACTGGCAGGCGTTTTAAAACTGTAGATGGGAAGTTGAGAGCTGCATGTTTGTCAAGCAGCCAACTGAAGGCTGGCTAACTGAGCAGATAGCCTGACTAATTAGCCAATTAATACTGGCTTTATTATTCTCACAGCATTTTGGACAGTAAGCACATTCACGTAGAAACTACTAAAATTATAAAAAATAGTATTTCTGCTGAAATAAAATAATAAATAAAATATTCCCTATTCTAACCGTAATATTTCAGTTTGTTACATTAAAGCTGCAGTATGTAACTTTTATGATTTTTTTTTTTTTTACATATTTCTTAAAACTTTATGTTATACTGTCACTCAGTTCAGTATAACAGGAGCTGTGAAAAAAAAAAAATCAATTGGCTGTTTCAGTCAGAAGCAGCCAGTCAGAGCCGGGGGGCGGGTCTTAGCACTGTCAATCACCCGCATACCCTCCCTCTTGCTCTCTGCTGTGCTACAGCTCCTTTCTCACAGTAGAGCCTACTGTGAGATAGTTAAGATAGTTACCATGGCCACCAGTGATGGAGGATAAACAGTTTTCCTGTAACAGTAAGTTGTTTTTCCACCATTAGCACAGCTGCAGCGCATACACAGGCATGACTGACAGTGCTAATACCCTCCTCACGGCTCTGTTAAAATAAAACCTTTGCAGGCTACTACAGCTTTAGTTCTGTGATATAGTAATGAGTGCCGTGTTTCTTTTTTTAGACACAAGGAATTAGATCATGTTACAAATTTGTAGATGGAAACATATGTAGAAATATGTTGCTAGAGTGAAACTTACGTTGCTGGTGATCTCTTTGACCTTCTTCATGTGCTGCTGGTGTGGAGTGTCATAAGGCAAGGTGTATCCCTTGGCTTTGGTCTTGTTGTACTCCATCCTGTAGATGATCTAAGGAGAGACGAGGAATATTTTAGTAACAGAAATTGTATTTAAAAAATGTTAGTGGATGATAGAGAAACTTCACTAAAACTTACATCGGTGATCTTCTTGCTGCGTTTGTGAGTCTCGTACTCGGGAGTCTCCAGAACAGATGTGAACTTATCTTTGGCGCGCTCGTACTGCTCCCTGTACTTCCACTGAGGACGGACGAGCAAAGTTAGTTTAGCTCGTAAAAAGGCAGTGTATTAAATGTTTAACATTCAAATCTGGCATTGTTTTTGCTTTTGACTTATGAATGCAAAGAGAAACTATCCAAAAAAAGAACAAAATTATTTGAAATATCTTTAAAGCCAAAGAGAATTAAAAACATGTGTCTTACAGATACTTAACATTTTAGATTAAATTAAAAGAGTCCAATAACAAACTTATTTATCTTATTACAGGTCATTATTGTAATAAGTGGAAGTTTATTACAATAATAAATTCTAGTAATAACAATTTAGATTATTACTATTGTTATATTTTCAGTTTTTTTGGATAGTTATCTGACTCCAATTAAGGAAAAGTCAGAAACATCATATCAACTTCTATCAAAATGAACTAAGTGGAGTATTAGCATGCATAATATTCATCAAAAACATGCTTTGTGAGACACATACAGACACAAAGATGACGATTAAAACACAAATTACCACTACTTGGTGATGAAAGCCTGCAGCGCTCACATCCTTCTCATTAACCAGCTGCTCTTCTCACTGAGCTAAACTCAATATTACTTCACAATTTACCCACAAACTAATGCATTTCTACATAAAACTACAGCAGAATTATAAATTATCCCTGGTTTTGAATTTTCTCATGGAGTTGCTCAGTTTTTCTGTACAGTTCGACTACCTCTGGTGATACAATGTAATGTTGCTGTGGCAAAATGCTACATCGTAAAAATGTACACGATAAAAAATGTAGAAAAACGAACCTAAAATCGGCACCTAATTTAATATAACAATAAATATGTAAATGTACAGAAGGTGTGTAGAAGGTGACTAACACATTTTATGATTCTGTGTTTGGTCACAACTGTGCAACGACATTGTGTTTTAGAAAGAGTTAAAGTTTCACTGACGATGAAAGGGAAGTGATGGAGGGATTAGGGAATGAAGGAGGAGGAATACAAAGATTTAGAACCACTTTTAGGAGGATTAAATGGATGAAAAATAAAACAATGTCCACAAACACCAGGAAGAGAGAAACAATCTCTAAAAAAAACTTCATAAAACTTGAAAACCAAAAATTTCATAAAACTTGAAAACCAAGTGATATGGCAAAAGTATCAAATCGCATTATTTTGACTTTCAAATTAATGGATCAAACTTTCATGTAAAAATATAGCTCCTATTAAAATAAAATATACACCTGGGTCAAAAATGATTAAGTAATTAACCTTCTCAGACTTTATTTAGGCCATTTCTGAACACAATGTTATCTTTTCGTCAACTTGTGTAGCCCTTAACCAGCAGACTGAATGCAAAAACAAATTTTAATGTAAAAAAATCAAACAACAACGTCACAACACAGTGCACTCTAGCTACATAAAATGCTAGTTTGTGAAGCTAAAGTAAAACTGAAATGAAAAATGTCACAATCTCATAACCGTCTAATAACGTAACGTCTTCCAAGTCCAGTTGAAGGACATGGTTCCTGTGTGTTTGTGGACAGGTCTCTGTTACAGCAGCTCACTGGTCTCTGACGGTTTACCTTGCTGCCCATAACGGACTGGCAAAGGGCTGTGAGGATGTCAGGGCGGAGAAACTCATTGCAGCCACTCTTTAGTAGATCCTTTGCTCGGGATTTATACATTTTCTGTCCACACACACAAACACACACCCACAATAACGAACATACACACAAAGCATGCCACAGTTTAGAACAAAACTAGGAGACAGAAACAACACTGGGAGGGACTGGAGGAACACGCCGGAGATCCGAGGAAGA
This sequence comes from Girardinus metallicus, assembly GCA_903067095.1. Taxonomy (NCBI): domain Eukaryota; kingdom Metazoa; phylum Chordata; class Actinopteri; order Cyprinodontiformes; family Poeciliidae; genus Girardinus; species Girardinus metallicus. Next base: position 13,902 of record CAEGAE010000561.1, read on the forward strand.
CACTCGAGTGTACTCATCTGTCCCCAGAGAGAGAGACAGAAGACATCACCTTCACTAGAGCCAGGTTTGTAAAATAAACGACTTAGATAATCTGTGAAGTCAAGCTGTCTCTCTCACGGTACAGATGCAGATAGGACATGCTCACTCAAGATAGCAGCTGCTGTTTGAGTGGCATGGATTACAGGAACCTGTAAGGGACAAATAGGAAGAGAGACAATGATACAGAGGGCCCCATCACAGCCATGCGGCGACCAGCCCCACCAGCAGGTCTGTCGACGACCTCATGCGCCGGGTGCGAGCGGCCCGGAGGACCGGCGGCGTGCGGGTGAGGCCGTCCGGTCGCCCGGCACATCCGGGACGGTTACCTGGCTCATCTTACTGTTCTCCCTGGCCAGCTGGTATCTAGGATCGTCTGTGGTTATGGTGAACTTATCCCTGGTCTTCTCATAATTAGCTCTGTAGATCCTCTGCTCAGAATTTCAGAAGGTTGTTAAAAACAAATGTCGGGGGGGGGGAACGGCGTCTCTAGAATGTCAGCAAACTTTAAATAACAGAAGTATAAAACAGATAACATGTTGCTGTAAAAATGGACAAAAATGTGAAATATTCATCGCTACACATGGAAAACAGCTGAAGGGGGTTCCCAAATATTTTTCCCCAGAAATCCTTTTTTTTGTTTGTTTTGTTTCTTTAACAAAAAAAAACAAAAAAAAACACTGTCCTGGGATGGGATGTATCCCATCCCAGGACTTTGAAATGAATCCCATCGGTATCCAAGCAACCATTTTCCAACCTTTATACATAACATTTGTAACAATGTAGTGTATTTACTACGGATGGGCCGGTATGAACATATGGGCTGATATCAATATCCAATTCAAATATTGCCGTAATGGCCGATAACCGATATTTACTGATATTGCATATAGTATTTATATATATTTCACTATCCTGTTGACACTTTGAAAAAAACAAAAACAAAACAACCACAACACTGACTTGACCGCTGCTTCTCTACTTCATTTAAATCCCCACATTCCTGAGCTACATCACTATCACTGTCCAAACAAAAATCACATGACCAGCTTCCTCCCTTCCCAACCTGCAACAAGATGGATATAAAAATCGGTTGTCAATAAAGGCCCAGTTTTATTTATCGGGTTTGTACCGATATGTTAAAAGAAAAACGGACCAATATCTGATGTAGAGCCCATCCTCCCAAACTATTTACTATTTTAAATGATTCTAATTATGTGAAAACACTTGAGATAAGGCAGCTATATGTGTAAAAGCAGAATTTGAACCCAGTACAGTTTCACCTGGGCTGCCTGTTCAACAACATGATTTCGAATTAAAGCCTGGCGCCGCCCCCCTCGCCACCACCAAAGCTGATTCCCAATGTTGAGAATCAGTGAGCTAAGCAAAAAAATCTAATAGAATAAAAACATTACGTTATTTTACCTCCAAGTAGAGAGTCCGAGAGAGAAGCAAAGAGGCAGATAAACACGGTTGATCATTTCAGAGCAAATAGCAATGAGATAATTTGAGGCAATAGAAGGGAAGGACTCACGTCGTTGATCAGAACCGAGGCGTTCCTTGCAGCCTCGAATAACGGCGTGTCGCATGTGTACCTGAAGTTTCCTCTGTTCTTCTCAAATGAGGCTTTGTACAGTCTCTGTAGAAAATGTAAATAAATAAAAGTTTGGTTGAAAACAAACAGAATGTAGTCTTGTTGTAAACAATGAATATATGAAATGAATTTTTCCCTCACCTCACTGTACAGAGCCTTGTTCCTGTCAGCCATCACCAACTCAGGAGTGTCCCAAACGTAGCACCCAATACCCTTCAGCCAATCCAAGTCCTCCTTGTACTTCACCTAAAAACACAAACAAAGCCAAGAGTTTCACACAGACATTGCACAGCATGTCGGTCCTCCTGCTGGGTGCAGCCTTGCGTACTTACGTTGCTGATGTTATCGTTGGCTATCTTGCTGAAGAAGAACTCGGGGCGGTCGGGAATGGACTTCCAAGTGCCCAGAGAGCTGATGTACTTCTCTCTGTATTTCACCTGTGGAGCAGAAACGCAGTGCAGTCGCAAGTCATTCACCTTTAGATGGAAAGCCGGTCATTTCAGAGCAGTTCATTTCGACTGCTGACCTCGCTGATGTCGTCAGTGAATTTGCGGTGGCACACGATGTCCAGGGCGTCCTTGTCGGTGTGATAGTGGCCCTTGGAAAGCTCAAAGGTTTCCTTGTAACGCAACTGAAGGAAGAAGAAAATGTGGAAAAAGGTCATCTTTTTTTACTACCTATTTAAGCTCTGAATCAGAAAACGTGACATTTTCTAACAAAGGCTCACATTGCTAGACTGCAGGTAGGCTTTCTTGGACCGGATCAGCATAGGCGTGTCAGCAATAGCAGTGTACCTGTGCTTCATCTTTTCATATTGCTCTTTGTATTTATTCTGAGTGGAGAACAAAAGACGCAACATATTAGATGTTCGTTTTAGTACTCTTCAATCGGTTCAGGTAAATTTATTTATCAAGTACATTAAAGGAAGCGAGAGCGCTTACCTCACTGAAAACCACTTTCATTTTTCTTGCGTGTTGAATACTTGGAGTGTTCATTTCTGGAGTGAAATGAGCTCTCTCCTTTGATGCCAGACTTGTGTACTGGTACTGTAGAAACAAAAAAATAAATACAAATAAACAATCAGTATATTTTACAGAAGAGAAAATAATAAATTAAGACCAGAGATGTGTTTCAGCTTGCCTTGTTAGTCAGCTGCTGGGCCCACTTGACCCTCTTTATATCCAAAGAATCTGCGATGGAGGAAACCTTCATCATGTCCTTCTTGCTCTGGGCTCTGTATATGCGCTGAAAAGACACAAGAACAAAACAGAAAAATTAAACCTGCTGCAAAGTACATGAAAAACATGCAACTTTTGAAATCCTTTAAGGGATATTGCACATTAACCCTTGAATGCATAGTGGACAGTACAGTGGACAGCTATCTAAAAGCCATTTTCTTGTGCTTCTTGTGGATTTTTATGTTATAAACACACAGACCACTGAAGTGGACACTAATGTATCATAAAATACACCATCAACTACTGGCCATCAGCTGCAAATGCAAGAAATTATTTGTGTTAAATCCAATATGGCCGACAGACAGAAAAGCCTGCCAACCAACCCGGTCCCTCCTTCTTCTGTAGACGACTCTTGCAGGTAAAAAAAAAAATTGTGACATCAGATAACCCCTAAAGAACAATACTACGGATGTATTTTTCAAATAACAACTTTGTATTTGGAGAAAATTACAATTGATCACCTAAAAAAAATAAAACAAAAAAAATATTTTTTTACAAAAAATGTTTTCCTACCTTTTTTTTTATGCCTTAAGAAAATAAAAATAAATTGGAAAGGAAGCCTGACACAAAGGATCATAATTTATGCATGAAAGTGTTAAATAAAGATAGCACACCTGTCATAGATCAGTAGATCCAAATCTGACCTAACAAAGTATAAAAACGTACTGAACAAAACAGGACGTTGTACGAACTTTATGATCCTAATGATTTTCTTGCATAAAGGTCAAATTTTTGGAGCATCAAATAGTTGCCCTATGTTTGTGTTGATCAATTACATAAAATTAAAAGAATAATGTAAAAAAAAAAACATTTTCAAAAACGGGAAAAATCAGCTCACATCACTGAAGTGAGTCTTCAGCTCAGTCACGCGGTTGTACTCTGGCGTATCTAGGACCACGGTGTAGTTTGACAGGTTCTTCTTAGCATCCAGCGGGTAGCTCGTCTGTAAAAGGAAAAACAGGTGAGATGAGAGAAGCGCTGAAAATAAACATTGGAAACGCAATAGGAGTATTTCTTCCAACGCACCCTGAATTTGTTGATGTTACGGACGTGGACCATCTCCGGGGTGTTGTACAGGAAGCAGCCGACGCCTCTCAGCCACATCAGATCCTCTTTGTACCTCAGCTAAAACAACAAAGTCCAACAAACGTGGTTGTAGAACATATTTTGTGAAGAAGTGGGGGACAATTACGTCTGTTTTTCTTGTACGATACCTCGCTGGTGATCTCATTGACGTGATGACAGTGCATGAGCTCGGGCGTTATAGGCATGGAGATCAGCTGGCCTCGGCTGTTGTAGTATTTCTCCTTGTAGCACAGCTAGTGGGGAGCAAAAAACGGGCGCGTAAAAAAGCAAGTCCTCTCAACTCGGTCAAACCAGAAAAGTGAACAACGTCGATAATGGTGGCGTACGTCGCTGAGGTGTTGTTGGTTCATCTTGAATTGTTTGAAGTCAGGCGTGTCGTAGGTTGTGTGGATCTTGTCCTTCTGCTTGTGGTAAGCCTCACGATACAGACGCTGAGGACGAGAACAGAAGGGGATCGTTTCGTTGGGTGAAATTATCACTCAACGGGTTGTGGGCCTCTTCGCATGTTTCTTCACTTACATCGTTGATGATCTTGTGAGCCTTTCTCGAGGTGACAAAGTTGACACCTTCCGGATGAAGAGTGTAAGCTTTAGCCTTCACCATCTCAAAGGCCTCCTTGTATTTCGCCTGAACAGATGAGAGACAACATGTATAATTTAGGTTAAACCGCAACACTTTGAGACACGTTCCTCTGCTGTTGTCAAGAGTTTAAATACTCACGTTGCTGGTGACAACGCTGTTCATCTTGGCCTGCTTGATGAGCGGAGTGTCGCTGGGCAGGGAGTAACCAGTGGGCATGAAGCTCTTGTTGGCCTCTTTGTACCAGTTCTAGCAGAAGACGCCAAGCAAGTTTCGGAGAAATTATTTCACGATATATGCTAATGCAATAAAACTATGTATAATATTAACTTACGTCACTCTGGATGTGATTGGCCAGGCGGACTCTTTCTGTTTCCATGGTAACAGCAGGGGAGGTGTGCTTGCCCTTGACGTTGGCGTTGTAATCGTAACGGTAGTGAAGCTGGACGAAAGAAAGGGAAAACAGATTTGACTGATGATGCCGATTGTGTTTATGATTAAATCAGGCGTGGTGCACGATAAAGGCTTCCTGTAGGATTTTGTTTTTTAAGCCGTGGTGCTAAACAGGGCGGGTGTGACCCTTCGAAAAGTATCCGAAACATTACGCATGATGGCCAAATTACATAAATTCACTATGTTACTGTCATTCAAACACTGCATATGTTAACATAAGGCAGGAGTTACCAGTGTTGTCTTCTCAAAATAAAGTAAATTGTAACGCTTCGTATTTAAATGCGTTTCAGACACTTGTTAGTGTGAGTGCGCAAATATGGGCTATATGTAGAGCTCTGGAAAATATTAAGAGAGCACTTAAAATGATCGCTTCCTCTGATTTTACTTTTCACAGGTACGTGTTTGAGTAAAATGAACATTGTTCTTTTATTCTATGAACTATTGACAACATGTCTCCTAAATGTCAAGCAAATATTTAGTAATTATTTGCAGAAAATGAGAAATGGTCAAAGTCACGAAAAAGATGCTTTCAGACCTCAAACGATGCAAAGAAAACAAGTTCATATTCATTTAGAAGCAACAATACTGATGTTTGAACTCAGCAAGAGTTCAGAAATCAACATTTGGTCGAATAGCCAGGAGGTTTTCAATGGACTCTTCATTTTTTCCAGAGCTGCATGTATTCGTATATCTTATATTGTTTTAACATATATATTTTTTTAAAAAGTGTGGCGGCTTTTATTTTTCCATGGCGGTGCGCCACGATTAATTACACGTAGTGGAAACCCTGGGCAGCAAACATTAATATAGAATCAAGTGAATCAAGAAAATCAATAACTTCATAACATGATATAATAATAATAATAATAATAATAATAATAATAATAATAATAATAATATGATGATGATGATGATGATGATGATGATTACATCACTGAGGTTCTGAGCGTTCTGCTTGGCTGTTTCATACACCGGAGTGTCCGTCACCACGCTATACTCCTTGAACGCCTCGATTCCTTTGGCTCTGTACTTGGTCTGGAATGAGAAACAAAAAAACAAATGAGCGCAAAAGATGAGCAATAAGCCATGATGTGAAATTAAATAAAAGAGGAATACATTAAAAGCCATTTACCTCACTCTGCATGACACCAGCATGCTTCACACGGAGGATCTCTGGAGTGTCCCAGGCATAACACCCGATACCCTTCAGCCAGTTCAGGTCGTCCTTGTAGAAGATCTGGGCAGGGATAACTTCTGTTTAGCACTTTGTATGAATCTCCTCTTTACCTCTTTCTGCTCAGAGATGCTAGTGACCCAGATATTTGTAGTTCTCTGGCTGTATGACGGTTACTCACGTCACTGAGTTGCTCGTTGACTTTGCGTGCTTGGACATACATCTGCATGTCAGGCATGCACATCCACTGGTGCAGATACTTGCGGTAGTGGATACCGCTGACGGTGGACTGGGTGTTGCGAGCGGACAGGATCTCCAGCATGTCCGGCGGGATATGGTTCTTGGCCTTACTCTTCTCGTAGTTCTCCTTGTACAGACGCTGAACGGGATAAGCGACAGACGCTTGTGTCACTAGAACTATTTCGAGCTTGCCATGACCGCGAGTCATTCTTAACAAAGACTATTTAACTTTTGGTGAGCAGATGATTAAAAATTAAAAAACAACTTACATCTAGAACCAACTTTCCGGCCTTGACGCAACGAGCAGTAGCAGGATCGTCTTCGAGTGACTTTGGCAGACTGTAAAGGGACTTGAATTTTTCATAGTCCTCCTTGTACTTGACCTAAAGAAGAAAGAAGATCCATACAGTCCCGCAAGATAGTTTTAAAGAAAACCACCTCTTGGTTATGATACTGTAAGAGCTGAACTTCAACTTACGTGGCTGAGAATGACCTTCTGTTGTTTGGCATGTTGTAAGGCGTTGGAATCAACTGGGATCTTGTAGCTCTTTGCTTTAATCTTATCCCAGGCGGCTGTGTAGTTTTTCTTCGGATAGGAAATTGAAAACATTGTCAAAAAGTTCCAGTGCCTCTTAAAAACGTTTTAAACATGAAACATTTAAAAAAAAATTTTTACTCACATTGCTGAAGAACAATTTGAAGTCGTGGCATCTGGCGTAATCATGCGTATCCAGAACTGTGGTGTACATGTGCTTCTCCTTGTGATATGCCTCCCTGTAGTTCAGCTAGAAAAGACAGCTTAAGATTATAGATACATGCAAAGGCTTTGTCTTTTCTTTCCAGAACACCATTTTCGACGATTTTTAAAATCACGCCGACTTACGTCACTGGCCCAGGTGTGACCCAGGACGGCGGTCACATACTCAGGCGTGTCGGTCACAATGGAGTAGTTGTTAAAGTCTTTCTTAGCGTCAGCTCTGTATTTACGCTGGAATATAACAAAGACAAAATATTTGAGTTTAATCGTATATATTTTTTTCTCTCTCTCTCTGAAATAGACTTTAACAAACCATTTAGTATGAAAATACTGACTTCACTCTGCAGCTCGTAGGACTTTTTAGCGCGAATAATCTCTGGCGTGTCCCAGACGTAGCAGCCGATGCCCTTCATCCAGTTCAGGTCGTCCTTGTAGAAAACCTGTTAAATTGCATTGGTAAAATATGCAAGAGTTACGTGTTGTTTCTCAATAGAGGCATAAATCCCATGTTACTTTCTCAATGATTAGAAGAGACTAGGGCAACAAGAGGAATGTTTTCCATTTGTAATTTCAAAAAGTTCACACGACGCGACACATTTGTACAACTCGATTGGGACGCAGAAGGATGGCCTACATCGCTGAGAATCTCATTGGTCTTCCGGGCCCGGATGGCGTCCTCCTGCTCTGGGTGGCACGTCCACTGGTGCAGGTGGGTGCGGTACAGGACATCGCTCAGCATGTCCTGGCACCGCTTGGCCACCTGGTTAGCGATGATGTCAGATGGGAGGTGGATTTTGGTCTTGGTTTGGTGGTAGTTCTTCTGGTAGACCCTCTGCAAAGACACACATTAATAAAAAAACAAGGAGGAGTCAAGCTCCAATTTCAGCCAAACATGTAACTGAAAGAAAACGCCTCTATCTGTTTCGCATTCTTTGCGAAAGCAGAAAGTATACGTAATCAGCAACTTGTAAATGACAAAATATGTCTTCATCTACATTCCTATTTTGTGCATTGGCTCTTTTCTACACAAATTTGTACAAGAATTGTGTTTTCCTTCCACTAGAAAATGACGAAAAACTCTTTGTTTAATGTTTACCAACTTATCCTCAAGCTTTTTTAGGTTTGCTGCAAGTAGATAAAGTTTAATTTAGCCGACATCTTACCAGTCCCTTGTTTTTCTCCTGCTGGCCGCAGCGCACCACCTCGGGAAAGTCGACCAGGGTCCCAGCCATGTAGTGGCCCTTGGCTTTTTCATGCGAATCCTTGTACTTCACCTAACAAAAACAATGACAGTATTCATTTTATTTATACGTAGCCAGAGGAAAACATACGATCACATGTATTTTTAGCTTTCACGCACCTGTAATAACAATAAAAAAGAAAAGAGTGAAAACTTACATCACTGGCAATCTCCCTGCCCTTCTTGCCACTCACTAGTGGGATGTATTCGTGGTTCAGGCTGTAGCTTTTAGCTTTAGTGCAGTCCCATTGCGATTTGTAAAGTTTCTAAAATGAGAAAAAGAGTTAAAATGTCAGAAATAAAACCTTGAAGCCAAAGTAAAGGTGCAGAAAGAAGCGACTCGGTCTGCAGATTCACATTACCTCACTGGTGGTCTTGGCCATTTCTCTGCTATGTGCCAGCTGAGGAGTGTCCTCTGAGCCGATGTAATGACCTTTTTCTGCATTGAAAGTCTCTTTGTATTTTAGCTGTTGGAAAAAGAAAAAAAAAGTGTAATGAACATTTATTAATTGATTGATTTTTCCTCTTTTTTTTTTCTTTTTTAATTGATGACATTAAGCGCTCGATTACGTCGCTGAGGTTGGCGGCGTTTATTTTTGCCAAAACGATCTCGGGCCGATCCACAATCAGGCTGAATTTTCCAAAGCATTCTTTGGCGTTCTGCTTGTAAAGCCTCTGTAGATGGAAAAAAAACAACACCAAGATGAACCACGATGTGGCAACAACTCAAACAAATAGCCGACACTGGATACGATGACAGAACCGTACATCGTTGAGTATTTCCTGGGCTTTCCTGACTTTGACGTGATCGACAGAGTCAGCTGCCACCCAGCCGCAGCCCCGGATCCACTCCAGATCAGCCCTGTAAATGTTCTGCAGACGCAAACCACAATGAGTTAGGAATAAAAGTTTTGACGTTTTATTGAAGTCATACAAAAGTTCATTGCTTGTTTACTCACGTCACTCTGGAGGTCGTAAATCTTCCTGGCCTGCACCACGTCGTTGGAGTCCGGCAGGCAGGTCCACTGGTGCAGGTAAGTCCTGTAGTTGAAGTCGTTGACCTGGACCTGGCATTTCTTGGCAAGTTCAAGGGTCAGCATGTCCGCTGGGAGGTTGTACTTGGTCTTGGACTTGTTGAAGTCCTTCTTGTACAGAGCGTCACTGGCGATCTTGGCTGAGTTTATGGCCAACACCATGAGAGGATCGTCGTTGACGCTCAGGGCTCCGATGTGGTGACCGACCTGCTTGCGGTACGACTCTAGGTACTTATGCTACAAGATAAAAAGAAAAACACATTCTTATTCCCATTTTGTGTTCAGTAAACAGGAGGCAACTGTAATACATGCTGTCAAGTGACCAATTTTAGCACAACTACATCGATAGTTGGAATCTATTGCAGAAAAAAATCACATCTCATGATAAATGTAAAAAAAATTCAACTAATCTTTGAAAGAATGGAATACAATTAGAAATATATTTTATTGTGTGCACCAGCAGCAAGTTAAAGGTAAATGCAGATTCAAATTAAGGTGAACAAATATAAAAAATTTAAAATAACAATAAACAGAGCTGCAAAAGAAAACACATTCAATAAGACTATTACAATTTGTGAATATTTAAAGTTGCATATAGTTTATTCCGTCATTTTCTATGTTTTATTTACTCTGTAACCTCGGGGTCACAAGCAGCAGCTTGATTGAAGGTGTTCTTGAAAAACTACATGTGAGCAACTTTAAAATGAAAAACATAACATTAAGTTAAAATCTCAAACCTCAGACTTTTTCTTTAAGTCCCTTAATTTGTGAAATCCAATCATGTTGCCACACGGGCCATAATCGTCAAGTTAAAAGAGTCACAAAAATGTGAATTACTTTTCTATCTTTAAGAATAAACTTTGAATAAACAAAGTAATCAGATTTTGTTGGGTTTTTTTGTTTGTCAATAACATGAACGAGATATGTTTTTTATGTCTACATGTACCCAAAATGTTAAACTAGAATTACAAACAAAAAGTTAGAAATTCAGATGTGTACCAACACCAATCCCTGTACAAATTCTTACTGTGTGAAATAAACTCCCTCTACTCACCTTACTCTGCACTTTTGTTGTATTGGTGCACTGTTTAATTGGTACGGCATCTCCAGGCATGAAGTATCCAGTGGCTTTCACCTTGTCCCAGGCTTCAGTGTACAGTTTCTGCATGAAGGGAAGACAGAAAATAAAAAATAAATCCAGAAACAGTAGAAATTTAACGTAAGCTCGAACTGGAAATTGTGACAAACCTTACCGGGTGAATATTTTTAGCGACCTCTCTGGCCGTAGCAAGACCAGGAGTGTCTACCAAAGAGTACTTGGTCTTATCCTGGTGCCAAGCTTCGCGGTATTTGGCCTGAGAAGAACAAACAGAGAAAAAAAAACAGAAACAAAAACAAAGACAAGATATATGTGATACCGCAACATCTCTGCAATGGAATTTTAAACAAAGCATTTAAACAAATTCATAAAAAAAACATCTGCAAAAGGAGAAAAATGTTACCTCGTTTAAGACCTCAGCAGCATTCTTGGCGCAGGCCAAGTCAACTCTATCAGTGGGAACTGTGAACTTCTGTTCATCCAGCTTGACCCGGTAGCCTCTCTGTGAACAAAAGCAAGGTTAAATCAAATAGATATCAACCTCAAAGTACCTTTTAACTTAGTACTTAGTTAAATATAACATATAAGATATGTTATATTTCAGGTGGTTTGTGGAAACTTACATCAGCGAGAATCTTCTGTGCATTCTTCACCTTTACAACATCTACACACTCGTGTGGCATCCACCCACAGCCCTTTATCCACTCCATGTCAGCTTTGTACACAGCCTAGAGGGAGAAATTTATTTAATTAATAATAAAATAACAAACGGACACTTTCCAAAAACATCTCCAGTAACTCACGTCACTCTGCAGGTCGTAGGCCTTCCTGGCCTGCACCACGTCGTTGGAGTCTGGAAGACAGGTCCACTGGTGCAGGTAAGTCCTGTAGTTGAAGTCGTTGACCTGGACCTGGCATTTCTTGGCGAGTTCAAGGGTCAGCATGTCCACGGGCAGGTTGAACTTGGTCTTGGACTTGTTGAAGTCCTTCTTGTACAGAGCGTCACTGGCGATCTTGGCTGAGTTCAGAGCCAGCATGATGAGCGGATCGTCCTGGACGCAGCGGGCACCGATGTGGTGACCGACCTGCTTCCTGTATCCCTCTTTGTACTTGTACTAAAAGCCAAAAAAAAGGAAGTTAATAAAAAAAACCCCTACATTACAGATGTAGGATGATTTTCTTCTCTCTTACATCACTAATGATGTCTCTGGAAGCTTTAGCCTTCAGCACAGATATGGCGTCCTCCTTGACGTGGCAGGCTTTGGCCTTCTGCTCGTCCCATGCTTGTGTGTACAGTTTCTGCACAGAGCACAACGAATAATTATTAGGTATCACTTTCAAACTAAGAGGCAATTTCAATAAGATCAGAACTGTGCTATTTTCAAAGCGAACTTACATTGCTGATAGTGATAGCGTTGGCCTTGGCCAGCTCGTAAGGAGGAATGTCAGGTGGGATGTGAATGGTGAGCTTATCTTTGTCCCAAACTTCCCTATATTTCCACTGTTGAAGAGAGAAAGAAAAAAAACTTTATTTTGTTCTCATTTGCACAAATATTTATACGAATTTTCAGTTTTGATCTGCTTTCCGACTCACATCGCTGAGGTTTTCAGCGTTTTGCTTGGACAGGACGATAGCTGGGAGGTCCACAACGCTGGTGAACTTGACGGTGCTTGGGTGCTGGCGGTAGAGTCTGTCGTTCAGAACAGCCTGGGCGTTTTTCACTTTGATCACATCCACGCAGTCATGGGGAGACCAGCCGCAGCCTTTCAGCCACTCCATATCCGCTTTGTAAACAGCCTTAAAAAAACAACAACAAAAACAAAAAAAACATTTATGTTGGTTTTATGGGTGATTTTCTTTTAATTCATAAATTGGCTTAATTACACTTCATGGTGCATGTGCTCACATCACTCTGCAGGTCGTAGGCCTTCCTGGCCTGCACCACGTCGTTGGAGTCCGGCAGGCAGGTCCACTGGTGCAGGTAAGTCCTGTAGTTGAAGTCGTTGACCTGGACCTGGCATTTCTTGGCCAGTTCGATCGTCAGCATGTCCACTGGGAGGTTGTACTTGGTCTTGGTCTTGTTGAAGTCCTTCTTATAGATGTTGTCGCTGGAGATCTTGGCCACATGAGCGGCCAGCATGCTCAGCGGGTCATCCTTAACGCTCAGAGCACCGATGTGGTGGCCGCACTGCTTGCGGAAACCAGCCTTGTATTTGTACTAAAACCGAAAAAATGCCTTTGTGAGTTCTTATTTCACATGAAACCATTTACATACGATGGGAAGTGCGGAAATGTTTGTGACACAAACTTACGTCACTGATGATGTCGCGGGATGTTTTGGCTGCTACGACAGAAATGGCATCTTTGGGAAGGAAGTAGCCCTTGTTGATGGCATCAACAAAACCTTCACGGTAATATTTCTGTGGAAGAAACAAAAAGCAATGATGTTGCATCCTGTTGAGTTTGTACTAAAAACCAAATACATATAAACATCTACACATTCAGTAATGATCTTTGGAGTAAATAATTATTTAATTATGTAAAAAAAAAAAAAACCCATTGCATTACCAGACTGGTGTTGAGTTTATTCTGCTTTGCCAGCAGGATCTCTGGAGTGTCAGGTAAGATGTGGAGGTTGAGCTTGTCCTTCTCCCAGGCTTCAATGTACGCTTTCTGTAAAATTTATTACATAAAATATGCTTTAAAAACCAAATTTTCCTTATTAAGTAGTTTTCATATGAGAATAAAACTCATCAAAACTTTCTATAAAGAGAAATTGTTAAATGTAGCTTTTTGTACCTTGTTCATATTCTGGGCATTAGCTTGCGCTAGAGCATATGGCATATCTGATGTCTTGGCAGTGAACTTGAATTTGCTGGGATGCTGCCGGTACTTCCTGTCGCTCAGGATCTCTGCTGCTTTCTTGGCTTTCTCCACATCCAGCGACCCAATTGGCACCCATCCCATCCCCTTGACCCATTCCATGTCAGCCTTGTACACAGCCTATGTGAGTGGGGAGCAGAAGTCTGAGTTAGACTAACTCTTAGACAAATAAATACTCGAATTAAGAAATGTAGTGTTTTTAAAACTATGTCACTTTTAAACGTCTTTGTCACAACCACACATTTTAGTGTTTTATTTGACTTTTATGTGATAAGCCTTCATTAAGAAGTGTATAATGGTGAAGTGGAAAAATAATGATTCACACACATTTATAAATACTGAGAAGAGAGCATTCACAAGAGTATTCACTCGCAATAGATGGGTTTTAACATTTTTTACAAATCAAAATCTGATAAGTGTAGCATGATCCATTTGAATTCAACCAATACTTTACAGGTTCGCCTTTTGCTGCAGTTACAGCGACAAGTCTTAACCAGCTTTTGACAGTTTTTACAAATCTACAGTGAATGACAATCAAGTCTTGTCTAAATTATATTCAAGTTCTGGACTTTGTTTCAGCCACTTTAACACAAAGTTGCTTTTATCAAACCATTCATTTCCAGCTCTGGCTGCTAGTTCTGTAAGGATGAAGTAATAAGCTGCCTTGGTGATTCCTGGGACCAAATTTTCTGTGACACTTTATTTGGCAGGGTTTGCATAAGGCTGATATGACGCTGTCATAAACATGACATAACACCTGTAATGAACATGAAGGAGTCTTTATGAATGTCTATGACTGTTGTCATGAAGTGTCATTCAGCAAATAATAACATTTTTAATGCAAAGTTGCTCTAAAAATTGCATTGAAAGTCCATTAAAAGTCTCATTATTTACAAAATATTGCAACGTTTACACTTTTAATGGACTTTCAATGACGACTGAATAAATATTGATGCTTCATGACAACAGTCATACACATTGATGAAGATTCCTTCAGGTTTATAACGGCGTCATGTCGGTCTTATGCACACCCCGTCAAATAACATTTTCTAAGTTAGTAATACAGATTAAAAATGAATGTATTTACACTGAAATTTTAAAGGTGGGTGCATATTAAGTATAATGATCAAGCATACATTTAAATTTGTGGTTGAAACGTAACAATGTATCAAAATAACCATATTCTGCAAGACACTGGACCAAAAGTGGGTTTCTGAACTCACGTCACTCTGCAGGTCGTAGGCCTTTCTGGCCTGCACCACGTCGTTGGAGTCCGGCAGACAAGTCCAGTTGTGCAGGTGAGTCCTATAGTTGAAGTCGTTGACCTGGATCTGGCATTTCTTGGCCAGCTCCAGATTCAGCATGTCCACTGGGAGGTGGAACTTGGTCTTGGACTTGTTGAAGTCCTTCTTGTACAAAACATCGCTGGCGATCTTGGCTGAGTTCAGAGCCAGCACGATGAGAGGGTCGTCCTGACAACTGAGCGCTCCGATGTGGTGACCAACCTGCTTGCGGTATCCTGTTTTGTATTTATACTTTAAAGAGACAAAAATAAATAAATAAATAAAATCAAAAGTTATTTTAAGCAAAAACACGTGTCAAGGAGAAATTAAAGAATGATATGTGACATACATCGCTGATGATTTCTCTTCCGTGTTTAGCGGCAACAACAGAAACAGCGTCCGGCATCATGTTGTAGCCCTTTCTGAACATTTCCTCGACGGCTTCTCTGTAATTTTTCTGAAAAAGAAAGAAAACGTAAATTGCAACAGGACTTAGCGAAGCTAGATTAGGTGTACGTAGATCAGACTTACATTGCTGATGTTGTAAGCGTTAGCTCTGGAAAGCAGGATTTCAGGAAGGTCTGGGATCATATGGGTCTTTAATTTGTCTACTTCCCATGCAGCAATGTAGTTTTTCTGTGGGGAAAAAAAACACAGAAAATTAAGTCAAGATGCTCCCAAGAACATCATCAGAATAACCAAAATACGAAAAAATGTGCATCTTTACCTTATTGATGGTCTCTGCATTTGTTTTGGCTAAGACCAGGGACATGGCAGTCATATCGGTTTTGTATTTAAATGTGTCCGGTTTCTGCCTGTAGAGACGGTCGCTGAGAATCTTAGCAGCGTTCTTGGCTTTCACCACATCCAGGGAACCGATCGGCACCCATCCTACACCGATCACTTCATCCATGTCAGCTTTGTACACAGCCTGAACAAGACAGTTTGAGTCTTAGAAAGTACGTAAAAACAGTTGCACGACATAATAAACTGAACATGTGACATGGGTGCTCACGTCACTCTGGAGGTCGTAGGCCTTCCTGGCCTGCACCACGTCGTTGGAGTCTGGAAGACAGGTCCACTGGTGAAGGTGAGTCCTGTAGTTGAAGTCGTTGACCTGGATCTGGCATTTCTTGGCCAGTTCTAGATTCAGCATGTCCACGGGCAGGTTGAACTTGGTCTTGGACTTGTTGAAGTCCTTCTTGTACAGAGCGTCACTGGCGATCTTGGCTGAGTTCAGAGCCAGCATGAGCAGAGGGTCGTCCTGGACGCAGCGGGCACCGATGTGGTGACCGACCTGCTTACGGTATCCGGTCTTGTACTTGTACTGATGGGAGCGGAAGGAAAAAAGTTTACAGTTTATTTGAGAATTAGTCGACTAAATGGACACGGACTACAGTGTGTGGGACTTACATCACTGATGATATCCCTGGAGGTCTTAGCAGCCTTGACAGAAACTGCATCTGGAGGAAGGAAGTAGCCTTTTCTGATGGTTTCCTCAAAGCCTTGTTTGTACAGTTTCTGTAGAAAAACAAGCAATTTTTAATTTCAAGTGATTTTAAAAACTAAATTCAATGAAAACCAGTTATTGAACAAATATAGTCTTACATAACAAGGCAACCAGACCCACCATGCTTTTTCTCTAAGCTAACAGGATAGGACAACTAAATAAACTGATTATTATTCTGATTTGGTTGGATCTGCTTGCTTTGAGTGCAGAAACATAATATGAGATCCAGCTTAACAGTGTTTGGCAGCAGTTAAAAATGATATGTGAGCAGTAAAGGGAACACTAATAAATACATTTAAGAACTGTTCTGTTTATTTTATTTACCACATATACACTCATATTTGGTTCTGTATTAGTTTTGTTGCATATATTTCTATAAATATTGATACTTCTTTTACTCGTGTCACTAAACTACATGCTGTATTTTTATTTAGTATCTCAAGACAATGTAAACTGAACTGGTAAACACAAGTAGAAGAGACGCAATTAGAAATTACGGCAAAGATATAATTGATTGTCAAAGCAGCAAGAAAGAAATAGTTTTGCAAATATTTATAGAATTCAAGGTAAGATTTGCCGATTATTTTTATTATTTGTAAAAGAGATTATACTAACCTTGCTCATGTTGATGGCATTTTGTTGAGAAAGGACAATCTCAGGAGTGTCAGGCTGGATGTGCAGCTTGGTCTTTTCATTCTCCCATGCCTCAGTGTAGAGGCGCTAGCAACATAGCACACAACATTAGCATCTTTGTGAGCAACAGTGAGGCCATAAATGGTCGTTCAAATCCACATGAAGATCAGGTTTACCTTGTTCATTGTCATCGCATTGTTCTTTGCCAGCACAATGTTCATGGCATCGATGGGACTGGTGAATTTTACCATGCTGGGGTGCTGGCGGTACTTCCTCTCACTCAAAACCTCTGCAGCTTTCTTAGCTTTCTCCACATCCAGCGAACCAATGGGGACCCAGCCCAGACCCTGGAGCCACTTCAGGTCGGCTTTGTAGACGGCCTGGAAAGCACAGCAGGGAGAGTTTGGAGACTTTGGGTAACGAAACAAGATACATGAATGAGGAAATTACAAGAACTACATACATCACTCTGCAGGTCATATGCAAGTCTGGCCTGAACGACGTCGTTGGAGTCTGGAAGACAAGTCCACTGGTGCAGGTGAGTCCTGTAGTTGAAGTCGTTGACCTGGATCTGGCATTTCTTGGCCAGTTCTAGATTCAGCATGTCCACAGGCAGGTTGAACTTGGTCTTGGACTTGTTGAAGTCCTTCTTGTACAGAGCGTCACTGGCGATCTTGGCTGAGTTCAGAGCCAGCATGAGCAGAGGGTCGTCCTGGACGCTGCGGGCGCCGATGTGGTGACCGACTTGCTTACGGTATCCGGTCTTGTACTTGTACTAGAAAAAAAAAAAAGAAGAGAGAAACAGAGTAATAGTTACCAGTCAAACTCAGTCACTGGGGTGAAGCAATATAATTTTTAACAAGAAGTTTTGATTTAAAAAATGTTATCCATTTTCCAAATACTTGTCGTTTAAGAGTAACTTACATCGCTGGCAATGTCTCTGGATGCTTTGGCTGCAATAATGGAAATGGCGTCACCGCGCAGGTCGTAGCCTTTCTTTTTGGAATCTTCATTCGCCTGTTTGTATTTTTTCTGTGAACATATCCAGAAAAGGGAGATGTTTTTACAACGTAAACGTAAAGCCAGAACTTGTTCACACCGTCTGTTTAGCTTGAACATACCACACTATAGATGACATTGTTTGCTTTGGCCAGAAGAATGTCCATAGCGTCAGGCATGACATGGATCTTTGTCTTTACATTCTCCCAGGCTTCGATGTAAGCTTTCTGTGATCACAGAAACCAACAATCATGAGAGATCAACAAACAAGTGAATTTTGCCTAACATATGATTTAATGTGATTTTTAATCAATCAATAGCTAAAGAGAATAGTTTTGTTTCTTACCTTGTTCATAACTTGAGCATTGGCTTTTGCTAGGGCCAGTGGCATATCCTCAGTAGTGCTCTTGAATCTGAACGAGCTCGGGTGTTGACGATAGCTCCTTTCACTTAGAATCTCATTAGCTTTCTTCGCCTTCTCAACATCCAGGGAACCTATCGGCACCCATCCAATCCCCTGCATCAATCTCAGATCCTCCTTATACACAGCCTAGACAAAAAGCAAACAAACAGAAATCAGGTATTAAAGCAGTCACTTCTATAATAAACAAAACAGGTATGAATTTAAAACAAAATTATCCACCATAGAGGAAATGTAGACTCTTACTCACATCACTCTGTAGGTCGTATGCATGCCTGGCCTGCACCACGTCGTTGGAGTCTGGAAGACAGGTCCACTGGTGCAGGTGAGTCCTGTAGTTGAAGTCGTTGACCTGGATCTGGCATTTCTTGGCCAGTTCTAGATTCAGCATGTCCACAGGCAGGTTGAACTTGGTCTTGGACTTGTTGAAGTCCTTCTTGTACAGAGCGTCACTGGCGATCTTGGCTGAGTTCAGAGCCAGCATGAGCAGAGGGTCGTCCTGGACGCTGCGGGCGCCGATGTGGTGACCGACCTGCTTACGGTATCCGGTCTTGTACTTGTACTAGTGGAAAGTAGAACAAAACAATTGCTAACACATAAGATGACGCATTCGGAGCAGTATATCGTAAATAATTATGGCAGCTTACATCACTTGCAATGTCCCTGGATGTCTTGGCTGCGATGATGGATATGGCATCGGCACGCAAGTGGTAGCCCTTCTTCTTAGCATTTTCGTTATCTTGTTTGTAATTTTTCTAAAAATAATCCAAACATATTCAATTGAAATTAATCCTATCAGCTTTTATTAATCAAAACTTTGTAATTTAAATCAGAACCATTTGATCATTAGATTGATGTTAATTGAGCAATTTTAACATACTTACCAAGCTGTAATGATAACTGTTTGCTTTAGCAAGAAGGACATCCATGGCATCTGGCATGATGTGGATCTTTGTCTTCTCATTGTCCCAGGCTTCATTGTATGCTTTCTGCAAGTTTGAGGAAATATGAGAGGGGAAGTTACATGGCAGGAAGAGACACTTTGATGAAATGATGAGCTTTTTGTCTTGTCTTAAAAACTTGATGACAATGCACCTTGTTCATGATTTGAGCATTAGCCTTAGCCAGCGCCATTGGCATGTCCTCAGTAGTGCACTTGAATTTGTAGTTGCTCGGGTGCTGACGATATCTCTTTTCACTCAGGATCTGGCCAGCAACTTTAGCCTTTTCAACATCCAGTGAACCTATTGGCACCCAGCCGACACCCTGCAACATCCTCAAATCCTCCTTGTAGACGGCCTGGACAATAAAAAGAAGTAGTGTTTAAGTACTTCCCTTAGTCTGTCTGTCTATGCAAATTAAGCAGACGTAGTTCTCACATCACTCTGTAGGTCATATGCATGCCTGGCCTGCACCACGTCGTTGGAGTCTGGAAGACAGGTCCACTGGTGCAGGTGAGTCCTGTAGTTGAA
>CAEGAE010000562.1:0-42470 GCA_903067095.1 Girardinus metallicus
GGGGGGGGGGGGGGGGGGGGGGGGGGGGGGGGGGGGGGGGGGGGGGGGGGGGGGGGGGGGGGGGGGGGGGGGGCTGAGCTGTGGTGGTGGAGGTGGGAGGGAGGAGGAGTGACAGCTACCACAGGCGTTCCTCCTGCCTGAGGAGGACCTTCACATGCTGACCTCCGCCTCCTGCACTCCAACGCTCTGACAGTAATGAATAGGAAGGGGCTGTTTATGCATATCAAATGTTATTTACTCTCGCACAGTCAACTGTAGCCACAGAGGACAGAAAGAGCGCAGCAAAAAAGAAAAAAAATAAACCCAGGATATTCCCAAAGACCGCCGGCTGCCTTTGGAACAATGTGGACGGGAATGCAAAGGCCTCTGTGGTACTTTGAGGTTAATCTATCCATCACCGTGAATTACATGACATGGGTTTTTGTGGGGCTTTACATCGACTTGCTGCATTGTTCGCTAGAGGTGGGCGAAGGCCTGTCACGACGTTCGAGTTTTGCTGGACGATAAATCGTCCCAGAAATTATTGCGATAAACGATAATGTTGTCAGTTTCAGACCATTTTCAATTAATAGAATAGTAACAGTGGTAAATATGCAAAAATATACACTCAAAAGATATAAAAATTAATATATAATTTCTAAAGAATGTCTAACACTGGAAATGTAAAAATATTTTAAATCCCCAAAATAAAAAGACAAAACAACAATAATTAAAATGGATTATGAGGCATCTGTAACTAAAATTGCATTTAAAAAAAATACTAATCTTAGATAGGGTAAACAGGAAAACGTGGGAATTACGACCTTAGTGCAAACTAACTAATTCGCACAAATATTTGCAGTGTTTTTTAAAACGCCGGCTTTTCAAAAATATGAAAGGGGAGCATCTCTAACAATTGCTGTCCAACTTGAAATTATCAATCTCATTTGAATTTAACATGTGATTGATTTATTGCTTATTGTGACAGCCCTCAATCCAAAATGTCGATATTGATATCAGTATGCAATCGACACGAGTGTGGTAAGACTGATACTTTAGTTTCAGGTTCCCTCTTGAAGTTTTGTTTTATTTTTGAATTGTAGTTTCTCAAGAATACCTCAAAGAAAATTTTGTTTCGATTTGCACTGCAGTTTTTTTTTTCTTGTTCCCATTTTTCCATTCTTACTGTCGGTCACAATAATGTTATAAAAGGTATTTTGCAGATACCTAGAAACTTTGCCCAAATTCTGTCCTAGATTCGAACAAAATCATTCAAAGAAAAAAACCAAAAGAAGATCTAAATGTCAGAAGTTGGTTATATGTCAAACTTAAATAAAAAGTACTGGTATCTGTATCAGTATCGGGGATACTAAATAATTATATACTTGGTATCGATATCAAAATATACATTACCGCAAACCTCACCTGTATCGCACAATTTTATTATCATACAGATGAAAACCAGCGCAGTGTTTTCAGAACCAAACTCAACAATGAGCTCTTGATATCTGACCCACACGGTCGTTATTCCAACTATCCCCCACCACCAGGCTAAAAGTCTACATCCAGCCACAGGATCTAGGGGGGTGGCAGGCTGTTAACATGCATTCTAGTCGTGTAACATATTTTTAAGCAGGATTAATTCTTCTCCGCATTGACATGATTGCTCTTAAATAGCACAAACCTTAAATAGCCAGAGGGAACAGAAAGGAGGAAAAAAAAAGCCTGAGCAGAATTATTCAAGGGAATGACGTTTGACTCAAGAAAATAACCTTGAGCGGAAACAATAAGGAATCAGCCGCCAGAAAACGTTTGTGTGGTTTTTCTTTTTTTTTACTCCTGGATGCCCGCGTGTCACGGCTCGGCCTCATTTCCGACCGCCCCCTTTTGAGAATTAAGTTGGATCTTAAGGATGTAAATGAGAACCTATTCGGTGGCCTCCACCCTCTCTCATGTGAATCCCAGGACAGAGCATGACATTTAACATCGTCTTCACTAATTTGTGCTTAATAGCCAAAAAGTTATTAGAATTAACGTTAATGACATTTCATATGTCTCCCCCCTTTCTACATTCATTACTCCTTCTCTTTTGCTGCTAGTTAAGCAGCTAATGCCGGGGCGCCTTCCGCTCACAGCTTAAATATCACGTTACACTTTTTGCCAGAAATCTTTCAGTCGCCCTGTTGTTTTTTTTCCCCCTTCCAATCTTCACTTTTCACAGCCTCTTTGCAGAGAACACAAGAATTAAAGAATCAAAGTAGAAAGGAGGGAGGGCGGAGTAATAAAGCGTTTTAAGTTGAAAATCTATTCTATCGGTCACACCCTTTGCACCAATTGACACGACGCATTGCGGGAGATTAAGCCGTTTGTTGCTCGACGCCCGTTCCGTCAACCCGAGCCCCTCTTGTCGAAACAAGCACTGTCCAAGGAAAGAATGGGAGGTATTTATATACTTCCCTCTGATCCACGAGTTAGGAAGACGAGGAGATTATCGTGCGAAAGATGAACATTTTGTTTCTATCAAAACAACAGGCTCAGCCGGCCGGGGAGGCCCTCCTCTCTCCGGCAATTAGTGACGGTCTGCATCCTTGCTCAAGGGCGGTGGGATTTTCTCATGTGTTTCTTAGGGGAGGTCACCGAATTCCTTCGGCAGCGACAGGGATTCAAAAGGAGCACCCCAAGGTGTTACCGCGTGACTTCAATTTAACGGCGGGACATGTCATTGAAGAGGGAAGTAAACAAAGAAAGGGTTGCAGGATGTTAAAGTAGCAGTGCCGAATTATTTTACGGCGTGAACGGTAATTGCATCACAGCCACACTGTGCTCAGATATTCCCAGCGATATTGTGCCCGTTTTTCGGTGGCAACCAAACACTTGAAAATGTGACTCAACACTGAAGAAGTTGTTGACTTTCTGCAAACATTCCACAACTTCTTGAAAAGTTTTAAATGTAATCGTCTCAGTTTAAAGGTAAATATATTGAGAAAAATGTTCTCAATTCATCATCTGGGCAGAGATGTTTCGTCATGTGTGTGAAAACTATTAGTTCAAAATTTGAAGCTGCGTTACAACTTTTGGTTAAAGTTGTAACGTTGTGCCCGTCACTTATTAGTAAAGGAAGTAACTCCCAGCTGATGTAAAAGTGGCTAAATGATATCGCCTCATTTGCATAATTGATAATATTCTGTTGTGTTGGAGAGCAGAACAACTGAACATCATACAGTTTTTTAAAACTGGAAATTAACTATTCTACAATCATATTTCATTTGTGTTAACTTCTTGTTTTTATACTTAAGGACCACTTAGGAAATGAAAATGAAAGACATTCATTTCGGACTTTTTTTTTCTTTTACACAATTTACATTCATCTAGACCAAAATGAGACAAAAGAAGTGCATTAATTATTTTCATGCTTCAATTAAACATGTTAGACGTGCCTCATTTGACTCCTTTAGCATTCCGTAGAGTGCAGTGACACAAATAGTTTTATGAAACGTGTCCCTTCTTCTGCACAGAAGTGGTTTGAAAAGGATCACTGCATCTTCCTACTTTGGAAGGTTGGCGACCAATCAGAAAAAGCCGGTGTGTATTGTTATACATCACAAACGCTCTACAGGCAAGGCGAGGGACTCTGGAATTGACTTTCCTACATGGACCGGGCGCCAGTCCATGTAGAAAAGTCATGAAATCAGTTTCCCGAGTGTTTCGGGAAACTGATTTCACGTAAATTCCGAAAAACATTAGGATTTATTTTTTAAGAGTTGCTAATGGGATATTTAACCACAGAATCTCTACATTGGCAATAATTGTTCCTGCTTTTCCGTTACCGTGGATTTACCGAGAGTCTCAATGTCCTGAGCAGAACAAACTTTGTTCTTGTTTATGTCAAGTAAAAACGTTTCTTCATTCTTTCGGAGCGTTTACAGGTCTTAAAAAGCCTCAAAAGCATCAAGATATTTCAGTAATGCGGCCGTACCAAGAGAATGATTCTGTTTCCGAAACTTGGTTTATTGTAAATTTCAGGTTATTTGTAAATCACTGTTATGCAACAAGCTGTCTAGAAGGCATTGAAGTCGCAGGAAACAGATTGCTCAAGTTGTTAAGTAGGTAAGTAAACTTAGAAATTATGTGGATCCCAAAAAGTTATGAATCTAACTTGCCAAAAACATAAAAATGAAGACGGAAAAGTAATTTGTTTACACAATCAGATAACTGACAGGAACTAAAGACTTTATGTTTGACAAGTTAAAATCAATCATGCACAACCTCAACGTTGCATTTATTTACGTTTCCTCAACAACTATTAGTTTCAGCTAATTTACTATTGATTCAGTTTGGACCTTCATGTTTTCCAGTACGTGGAGAAAAGTTCCAACACTTTTGCTGAGGTTCATTTAATATTAAATGTAAACCAGGGGTGCTAGTTGTAATCTGAGGGCAATTTAAATTTTAAAAGCCATATCCCATGATCACGCACACAAAAGCCTCGTTAATTAACGCCGTTTCTGCAGGTTTAGCTGATCTTTTAGTCAGTTGTTTTGTCTCATTAAGGTCATAGACTTGAGGAACTTTTCTTAATTTTAATTTCTTTTGTTGTTTACCACTAAAACATGGGCTATTTGTGCGAGATCAAGAAAGAGTTGGCCGTAAAAGAGGAAAATGCACAGGCAAACGAAAGAGCAGCGGGGTATTTGACAGTAGTGGAGGTGTGGATGTGGTGTGGGTTAAAAGGGGAAGAAGAGCTGAGGGTGATGGTGGGGTAATGGCGGTCGCCTGGCCGCTGACAGACAGGCCAATCTTCCGTCTGGACAGGCTCAAGAGAGATGTGTCAGTCTCTGCCGGCACCCCGGGCCAGGCGCACCCACACGCGGCTAAATGTGTATTGGCAAAGTGTCGGTGCCAATGCCATTAGCCAGCAGACTTAAATTCCCCCCTGTAATTTTCAACGGCGCTCCTCGTTATTGGCACCTCTGATGGGTCGAGTATTTGAGTCCTAATTCACTTTAAATGGATGGCTGGTGGCGGTGAGCAGCCGGGCAACTTGTTATCACTCCTACGAGACAGTCGGGTCCACGCGCATACGTTCACGAGCCTAACCGCCGATGCTCACCCCAGGAAAAGCTAAGAAGCTAAGTCATGGAAATAACTGATAATGGAAAATGTAAAAATCTGAATTTTAACTGTACAAAACCCTGTTGTTTTTCTTTTGCTTTCTTTTTTTTTTACATTTAAAGCTGTAGCATGTAACTTGTTAAGAAATGTTTTTTGCATATTTGCTATGTCGTGACAGTTTTTTATAAAACAGATAATCTGAGAAAAAACTGTCAGAAATACACCACTCAGTCAGAAACAACCAATCCGAGCCAAGAGGAGGGTCTTAGCGCTGTCAATCACTCTCGTGCTTAACCCCGCTCGCTTGCTCTTTGCTAAGCTACAGCTGGATCACCACAACACAGCCTACCAAAAAATGCTAAAGCCATAATCAGTTAGCATAGCAACCGATGACAGCGGATGAACGGTTTCCCTAGAACGGTAAGTTAGTTTTAACAAATACAAAAAAAAAAAAAACATTTTTGTAAAACTTGCACACTGTAGCTTTAAACTGGATGAAATCAGGACATAATTCATAGATATACACCATAAATGCAAGTTATTTGTTTATCAATACAAACAACCCGACATTTATCAGCGATAAAGAGCTTGATCACTACTAGGGTTGTGATCAAATTTGCAGCATCCCAGTTACAAATCGGCTTTACCAGTTGAGCTAGACAAGAGCATGAAAAACGACGCGTATTTAACATCCGAGTCAAGGTCTGCCTGTGTGCTCATGTCACAGTGTTACTACTGGAACTGACAACATTTAGACAATTTTCTTTTCTTTTTTTCTGACAAATGCAAACTTCTTGCCTTATTCTTTCACAAAGTGACGTGACAGACATATCTCTATGGTATGAAAGTAACTGAGTTGACATCAAAGGTAAAATGGAGCCGCTACTTGGAAATCATGATTCATGCTGATAAACAATCGGTTTCTGTTTATGGACGCAACTTTATCTCAGGTGATACAGAGAAAGTCCTTTTTGTTGTTGTTGTTAGTGTCAAGCCTGCAGTTCTAATGTCGAAAACAAACAAACAAAAAAAAAAAGGTTTCAATTAGCACAAGTAATAAACATCAATGAGTTTGTTCCTAATTAATCAAATAAATATATGTCTTTAAGTCTCAGTTCGTGCTTTCTGTTGGATATTTTTTTTTAGCATGTACAGATTTTTTTTTTTGTTTTCTATGTTTTTATGGATTGTGTAAGAAACGTAAATAAACTCACCCAAGCAAAATAGATTAATCTAAATGTTGTGAAATGACTCTACATGTAGCCTTCATTTTGAAAATCACAACTGTCATCATAGGGATTAGAAAATAATGTAAAAAAAATAAAATAAAATAAAAAAATTTTAATAATACCAATTTATTTGTTTGTTTGAATTTCAATTGATATCTGGATTAACAACATCATTTTAAAACATTTCAACAGTTTTAATTGTTTAAAAGTCCACAGATTTTTTTTTTAAACTAGAAGTTGAACTACATAGCAGTGGAATAAAATGCCATCGTGACTGTTGTCACATAGTTCGTAATCTACTGTTTTTTTTTACATTATTCTACTGAAAAACTGTCCATATTTCCACCACAGTACAATTGTTGTAATGTAATGTATGAAAGTCAGAGTTTAGGTTAAAACTATACTACATCCTATCGTATTTAAAAGCTCCAATCTACAAAACGCGCATAAAAAATACCCCAAAACGTATTTTAGCTGCATCAAAGGAACAGGTCAAGTGGAGAGGAAACGAAATTAAAAACAGACGCGTTTTCTTGGCGATATTTTGCCCTGGTCTGAGGCCTCTCGTTAACTTTTCGGGCTCCGACCCGCATGTGGCCCTTGACTGTAATTAGCATTTAGTCTAATTTCAAAGGTCCTCTGCCTAATTCTCAATGGATGACGATACATTAAGTGCAGGGAAGAGAGATGTTTATACTTCCTCTTACCTTCTGTGACCCAAAAAACACACTAAAGCCGCTAGAATCTCCATGAGCTAACGAGTGTGAAGTTGTTGTGGATTCTTGAGGGATTTGTAGCTTCCAGTCTCTCTCTTTCTCTCTCTCTCTCTCCTTCTTTAAATCATTTTAGTGAACTCTCTTTCTTTCTTCCACTCGCTCTCTCTCTTCATTTCTCTCCCTCCCTCGCAGCGACAGCGTTGCCCGTCGTGTATCGAGGGAATACGGCGTTCGTCAGGCCAAGGCAAACACATGCATGCAAAAAAAAAAAAAAAAAACACACACACACACGCAAATGTTAAATAACTACATACAGGAGCAATTTAGCTCTGCCGTAATTTGTATATAGTGTCTGACAACCTTGCTGGAGAAGTTTTCACCCCAGAAATGCTAAGTAGTCCCAGCAGGAGTCAGTCAGGAAGAGGAGAGGGGCTCTTTGCTTTTTAATGTATTCTTCTGGAGCCCAGAGGCCTCCGAAACGCTGCGCGTCCTCACCGCCACTCTGTGCACACACGCTAGCTCGCTCGCTCGCGCGCGCGCGCACGCACGCACACATGCGTACGCGCGTGCTCGCTCACATAACTGTCAGCCTCTGAAGGAGCAGCGCTAATGGGGCTGTTTTTAATGAGCCAGGAAGAGGAGAGTGACCCTTCGAAGGTGAATATCTATTTCTCTGAGTTGTTTTACTTACTTATGTTTTGTTTTTTTTTGTTTTTTTTTGCTGCATGGCAATGAATGCACGCACGTATGTCCTCGTGCGTTTACAGAAAAACTTGTGATTATTTATCTCTAATTGTTTCTAACTGGCATAATTAGTTTTGAGCTCTGGGCTCGTTCATTCATCCAGTTCTCTCATCAGGAGCAACATCAGAAGGCAGAAACGTGTGTGTTTAGGGTTTGTTTTCTTTCTTTATGGCTGGAGAGCTTGT
The DNA here is from genome assembly GCA_903067095.1 of Girardinus metallicus. Taxonomy (NCBI): domain Eukaryota; kingdom Metazoa; phylum Chordata; class Actinopteri; order Cyprinodontiformes; family Poeciliidae; genus Girardinus; species Girardinus metallicus. Next base: position 7,966 of record CAEGAE010000562.1, read on the forward strand.
ATAAATTGCACCGGTTTTGGAAAAAAAAAAAAAAAAAAAAAAAAAAGTAAAAGAAAGTAGCCCCCCACAGCAATCGTCCTCCGCAAAGCTGCAGGAGACCCGGCGATTTCCTCAAGTTCCACTTCACGTTGCAAGGGACATATCCATTCCCCCCCCCCCAGACAACCATTTCACTTTATTTCACTGATTTTATGATCTTTCCCTTGCACAGACTGATAGATAAATAAAAAAAAAGAGAAGAGGGGGGAGAAGAAAGAAAGAGGCAGTTCTAAAAACAGCCAAAAGATGGCACACTCTGTATGGCAACGTGGAGGGTTGTGACGAGCATTGTGGTTGTCTGTATTTAACCTAGAACCTGGAGAGCGTCCTGCGTCTCCTCTGCTGGGAATCTTCTGCTACTTCTAGGAGTCAAGCATGGAGGAGGAGGAGAAGAAAAGGAGAAGAAGAAGAAGCAGTCAGGTAGGTGAACGGATGTCACGCTTCTGTTCATGTTGCTCAACAACCCTTGGCGTGACTACCTTCTTCTTCTGTTCGATTTCATTTTCTTTTTTTCTTTACACTTAAACAAGCCTGAGGATATATAGCTGTGACATTTTATCTCGCAGCCCCGGGTTCATTGTGTTGGCAAAACATGTGGAGCTGCAGAGCAATCTGTGAACACACGGCTAGAAGTAATGGTTCTTCTGATGTTCAGCGTCTCGCGGAGGAAACAAATGCACCAACTAACCAGATGGGACGCGTCTTATAGTGTGTGTTAATATTTCGGTGGTTAAAATAGATGGAGAAGGAGAGGAGGAGGAAGAGGAGGAGGAGCGGAAAAAGATCATTTCATACATCATCTTTAAAGGAAAAACTGCCAGGAGTGATCCTCGTTAATCCGAGCTGAATTGTCTCTTTTCTGGTTTTGTTTAATCTTTCTTTTTTTTTTTCTTTCTTTACACCTGTGAAGCAGTTTTATGTCTGTATAAAACACGTTTTCTATAGCACACTAAAAGAACTGCAATGTCTTTTTTGGGGGGTTTGAGTTAATTGGTAGTTATTACATCATCATCATCACCATAAAAAAAAAAACAAGTGTAAAAAATGTGAAATAGTCTCGCTTTGAATAGATTATGATTCTTGATGTGCCAATATTACAGTTTATATTCACACATGTAATGAGCACAAGCTGATATGAATATTTAAAAAAAACGTTTTTTTTTAAATTATTATTATTTCTACATATCGTCAGCTCTCTGTTTTCATACTGTGTACATACACTGTGGAAGCGAATGTCAGCCGCACACACACACACGCGCACTCTCTGAACATCACACACTCCTCAAAGGCAAACACGCGCAAGCACACCCCGGATGCTACGAGAGCACTGAAAATCAATGTGACAGGTTTCAGTCGTCCCTCAGTGTACACATCCCCTCTCAGAGTCTCTCCTGACATCTGCTCGATTACCTCCCACAGCCAAACACACACACACACACACCCCCACGCACGCACACACACCAACTCCCCGTGGCCGCTCTAAGCCCCTCTGAGCTATAAGAAATGGAGTCGGCGCAGGAGAAACCAGATACTGCTGGCTGTGTCACATCGCGTTTGCCGCCACCCGTCAGAAGCCGGCGTGTTTGAGTGCCAGACGTTCTGACAGCGTCAGTCATTCCCAGGCCCGGCAGCGGGTGGTGGGACGACGATGAGGTGGAGGAGGAAGAGGAGCAGGGAGGGGAGCTGGGCGGGCGGACCTTGATCACCAGAGTCTTGCTCTTACAGGGGAAGAGTGACAGGAATCTGTGCAAACCCACAAGATGTGCTGTGTTGGATGATATGTCTCCAACATTTGTAGACAAAGGGCAAAAAAAAAAAAAAAAAAGTTTTACAATCAAACTTTCGAAACAAAAGAATACAGATTTCATTCAATCAGAACCTCCAGTGGCTTTCACAACACCCCGTCAGGTTCATTAAAGGTAAAGGTAATTGTATTTATATAGCACATTTTCAGCAACAAGGCAATACAAAGTGCTTTACAGGATATAAGAAGAAATGCAAACAATACAACAAACCAAAGGAAAAAGCAAAAGAAGAAAAATCTTAATGTTTATCCAAAGTAAATAAACTAGATACTCCTACTCCATTAAAGGTGCAGCAATACCTAAAACTCACGAGACGATAGGTAGTTCACAAAATTTTAATATTGTTCTTAAGAAAACTTTGAAGAGCAAATATATTTTTCATAAAGGCCTTAATTCTGTATTTTTATAGAGTTTACATGAATTGTGGTCTGCAGTACATTTCCCAGTGGCTATTGTGGGTTGTGATTGTTTAGTAGCTCGACATACCCGTAGACATCCATTCATTGGTGGTTTCAGAGATGCTTCTGCCTGTTTCAGCCTCTGAACAACTTTCATACATCGATTGTGTCTTGTCTCCCACTATTGCCATTTATAGTTCATACAGGAAACTGAAAATGCTGCCAAACAAGTGATTTAGGCTTATTCAGGTGAAGCCATGCTGACTGCAAATGGCTAGTGCTCACGAAATAGCAGTCACCTCAATAAGAAATATTGTGACTTTTTAATATCTTGTTCAAGATGTTATCAATTTCAAAACTGCTACAGTTTACCATCATATCATTTTATGGTTGAAAACCAGTGACACTGCCAGCTGGCTGAAAAGAATGCTGCTTTATCTTTGCTTACATGAAAGACAAATTTAATTGTTTGGAAATATTAGTTATGGCAGGGAAACGGAAGGAGCTCCACCCAGCACTCATATCGATAGCATTGTTTTACAACAATAGCTAGCAACAACGACAGCTAGCACCATACAACCTGCACGTCTGTAAATCAGCTAGCTATCAGAGCTGATAGCTGCGCTAGTTTGCTAGCTTAGAACCAATGCTGCGTCATAACAAGATGGAACTGCAAAAATGTGTAATATTCTCTGAATCAAAACTTTAGTTTTTTGGTTGAAATATATAGTTTCACAACTGCTTTCAGCAACATAAACCTGAGTGTCTGTAAATTATCTGATCGCTATAGCTGGCTACCAGAAAAAAAAAACCCTGCTGGCTAGCTAGCTTGTTAGATTCAATGTTGCTTTACAGCAAGGCAGAACAGCAAAAAAGGTGCAATATTCTGTGAAATAAACACATTAGTTTTTTTTTGTTAAAATTGTTAATACATTACACAACGTAATTTTAAAATCTGATGATGAAAAAGTTCTATTTGAAAGATTTAGACTAAGGAAAAGAAGAAAATGTTTCATATTTCTATTTTTGAAAGAAATAAATAAATACTGCAAATCTGAACACATTAAAAGGACCTTCGAATGGCTTTCTAAACCCCTTCAGGTGTGTCTTTCTGTCTGGTCTGCACGTTCGACAGCTGGCACCTTGATGATTGAGCTCCGTATTTTGTCAGGCCTGTCGCTCAGACTTGAATTTTCTTGCTGCTTTAAGAAGCAGAGAGAGAAAGCAGAATGTCAAACCAGAAGGAGGGCAGATAAAAGCTGCCTACTAACAATCATATATGACAGTTAAGGACACACACACACAGGAAGAGGGGGAAACACAGGTGCACGGTCAAACCGAGCTGCAACTCATGCCTCCTATGTCCACAGAAGATGTTGACGGCAGCCCGGTTTGTCAGGTCATCTGACAGCACCTTGAGCTCCCCTGTGGCCGCCGGGTTTCAAGACAGCAGGACAGCGGGCGCGGACAGCAGCACCTTGGAGCCCCACCTCGTCTCGCGCCATGCGCCTCAACCCCTCCATTCCGCTTGAGCCTCACCTTTTTCCTCACTTTCAGCCTCACCCAGGCTTCAGAAGAGTCTGGGCAGGATGAGAGCTGATGGACAGGCCGTCTCTGGTGTGAACCCATCACCCTCTCCGGCTGACGTCATGCAAAGATAGTACCGCTTTTTATATATATATATATATAAATATATATACACACATATATATACATATAAACATAGTGAAGACTGTTGGGTGTACATCATGTAGTCAGTTGCCACTTCCTTTCTTTGTGCTAATTTTGAGGGAGCCAATAGCTGCTTAAAATCCCTCTGGTTTAAAGCAATAACATTAAAAAAGGATGTGCTGGAAATAACCCATGTAAGAGAAACTATCATATTCATAGATTTTGACTGATGTAAGCTTTGAATTGAATGACACTTTAATTATCTTGATGTTGATCCTGTAGTTTGAATAGAATAAAATCTTAGTTCCATAACAAAGAAAATGTTTACCTGTCAATATTGTTTATTGTTATGTTAACAGTAGTTTTTGCATTTGTTTCCTCTCTGGGTGGCTGGATTTGGCCTTAGCAGTAGGACAAAGACATAACCCAAAGTAAAACCAAGTAAAGGTCCTTTACATCAAAATAGGATGGCAGATTTACAGTGAAAACTATTTATATAAATTGAAAATATCCAAGTATTATTTCTTGTTTAAGAGTAAATATCTTAGTAACGTTGCGTTGGGATCTGTTTGGCATAAATCCAGATAAGTTGATTGATCAAAATAACTGTTAGCTCGAGACTCTACTAAGTGGACTTTTCTCACCTTAAAATAACTGTGGTTTAAAAAAAATATCAGAATATTTAAAGCAAATCCTATTTTCTTAAACAATGAAAGGTCGTCATGTTTGCATTTGGTGGTTATTTATGAAAAATCAGGTTCTTAATAACACAGAAAATTGAGTGTTATTCAAGTCATTCAAGTATGATCTTGAATGAAGATTCAGAATTTAAATAGGAAATATGAACATTACAACTGCTAAAACATCAATAATAGCATTTAAATTGTTATTAAAGTTTTAGGACAGTAGAAGTACGCTTTAATTTTGGGCCCTCTTAGGCCAAAATTAAAGCTAAGAGAACTATTTACTGTAAGATTTTGACCACCTGTAACCTAAAAAAAATAAAAATAAAAAATCACAGACTTTCCCTTTAAGTCACCGCACTCACGTACGTCCAAATGAGCCTTTGCTGGAAGGAAGCGGTGAGACACTTGGAATGCAGCGTGCACGTGAAGATAAATGCTCGCATTCTCCGTGAAGCTCAATGAGGGCTGCTGTCAGTCTCCCTCGTAGCCATTCCATGTATCACTAGCTCAAAAATGAAGGACCTCTGCTACGAATGATTAATAAACAAACTTATTAACGCTGCGGCGGACATCTCACAAAAGGTTCATTTTCGGAAATACAGTCTCCCTTTTGTTAATAATGTCCATTAATCATGCGAGAATGTCACTTAACGCAAGGTTAATGAAACACCGCTAATGCCTGGCTAATCTATCCTGAGTCAGAATGCTGCTGTAAGTGGGATTCCTAACCCCTCCGAAGTATCTTCCGGGTGAGGGGGGGTATTCACGCAGCGTGATTGATGGATGCGAGACAGGGAATGTCCATTATTTTAAGTGGAACACAGAGGCAGAATGTGGGGTCAGCTGTGGGCCGAACAGAAAGCGCTACCTGTCCAAACAGCTAATGAACCGCTGACAAGATATATGGGAACACTTTGGAGGAGAATTTAAGTATGACATAACAACTTGATAATGGATTTACTGCAGCGCTCAGAACCATTCATTCACAATCAAGCGCAATGTTGCGACCCCAAACCAAGCGCCTGATCGTAACGTGTTTGCTCGTGTTGGGATTTGCGCGAAGTCTTCCTCCGACTTCCATTTTCCAGCTGTCAGGCCGCCCTGTTAAACATAGTGTTATTTTTGTGAGGGCGTGCGCGTGTGTGCGTGTGTGTGTGTGTGTGAAAGCATGGCGTGGTGTGAGCACCACATTAGGAGAAATGTTTATCGTAATGTGAGTGTCTGGTGCCAGCTGAGCGGAGATGCAAGCTGTTTGGAGAAGCGGATGACTGTTTGATTGTTTGATGACAATGTGAGCCTTGCATCTCGCTGCCTTTCGTCTGCGTCTCTGAAGAACGGCTGACATTAAATGTTTGATGTTGGCGTGCTCAACTGATGTACAAATAAAATCCTCACCGGTGAGACGTTATTTTTTATTTCCGCCCCCCCCTTCTTTCTTTCCAGCAATTTGACAATACATTTGTTGTTTTTGTTGTTTTTTTTTTCCCAGATTCGATTCAAGTTTTCCCTTTCCCCATCTCTGTAAAAGTTTGTGTTGTTTTATCTTTGCTTTTTTGCCCAATCCCCCCCTCCCCATCTCCCCACTCCTTCCTTCGTTCCTTCCTCTTCTTGTGCAAGAAAACTAATAGAAAACAGAAATTTTACTCTGGGTTGCATATGAAAAATTGTTTTCCACTTGAACACCTCTTAGTTTTTAATAAGGGGGTGTATACAGCATGGCGCTATAATGCCAGAGAGGGGCGGTGGTGCTGGTAGAGGAGACGCAGGTCAATATGAGTCCTAATAAAGCGTGAGTTCATTTCCCTGCTGCGCTCCCCCCTGGCCACCGGCTGCTCCATATACAAGTCAAATTGGCTTTTTGCCTCCCAAAGCCCTTTGATTTATGACCGGGTTCCATTGACTGGACCAGCTAGTTTTCATTTTTGTTAAATCGCGTGGCCTCTTAAATGAAACTATTGATTTAAAGTCAGCTTACTGAGGATTTAATTTGTATTTGGAAAATTAAAGCAGGTAACGCTTTATAATTTCACACTACAATGGAGTAGAACCAGTTATCCCATATCCCTGGACTTTTATCCGAAAATAGGCATTAACCCCCAACTACCCACCTATTCCACATTCTATCAGCACACAACTATTGCCCTTTTTATATTTTTCCCCCTCACTCCGTCTGCTTAAGCTGGCCACTTTGTGTAGCTGGTAATAATTTCCGGGTAGATAGAAGATGATTTGTAGCCATAAAATCACAAACTGGAGGATCACATATGTAGTGTCTGTTTTGTTTCTTTTTAGTTTTTTTTTTTGTTTGTTTTTTGAAAGCAAAACTGGGGTCTGATTGTGTCTAATTGAGTGCAAATCTTGACTGTTCAGTTTTTGGATAAAATAAACAGCAATGAGTTACTTTTTTTTTTTGCATCAATATGAAACAAAAGACAACATCTTCTAATTGACATGTACTCAGTGACTGTACTGAACAACGGTCAAGTGCGCACTCAAAAACGTACACCTCTGTCATCAGCATACACATAAAGAAAGAGGCTGTCATACTTGTAATCAGAGTTAGCTAATAAAAAATTAATGCAAGTGACCCAAGAAAGGAGCCTTGTGGAACCTCACATGTGATCTTTCTTCAAGCACATTTAAAACTGTCCAGGGAAGTTTTGGTTAATAAAACAGAATTTAAATGGATTTGGTATCAAGTTGGTTTTTGGGGATTAATGTCAAGATATATTTAGTTTAAAACTTACATGAATTCAGTCTCGGTGCCTCGGTGGGGTCAAAAATTCTACCAGAAAGCACCGAAAAGCTGAGATGGATTAGGGGAACGCAGTACGCTGGGGAAGAACATGAAGACGATATAGAGCGAGGTACGTTTGGAATGGATACAATCAAGTTTGATGAGCTAGTTTAATGCCCAGACCCTTTTCTTCACGAACCATGTGGGAAACTTTTTTCATGCCATTTTTTATGCCAAAAATGCTAGATTAGGCATTAGCTTGTGACATCATATCATTAAGGAAATATTTGAAAGCGAAATAAAATATTCAAGGTCTTTGCAAAATGATCTGAGTGCAGTAAAGTATTTACTATCCAAAATGTTTGGGGTCCAAAGTCTACAACACACATATGGCCTGAAGTTTACTTCCCACTGGTCAACACATCTGCAGTCTGTGTCAGGCGGCTGCCATTTTGGCTTTACCGAAAGCAGACGAGATAAGTAGTTGAACAGTTTCTTTCATCTGTGACTCAAAGAAAACCTCTGTGTCAGTTTATCTTTTTGTTCACTGGTTTGTCACCAGCGTTCCACTTTCACAAAACTCAAGCGGGTGAAATTTGGCATCAAGTCGCAGAGGAGTAAACAGTTGATGCGACGTCGTCACCACTCTGGAATTATTCAAATGATACTTGGGGAGCTTTCGGATTCGCCATCATTTCATTTCTTTCTTTTTTATTTTTTTTTTCACTTCTGCCTTTGGGTTTTGACAGAATCCGAAATGATGAGCCTCACCTTTTCAAAAAAAAAAAAAAATCACACTTCCTGCTCCAAAAGAGGAAGCTACAATTACAGCTCAAAAACGGCGTGACATATTTGTTACTGATTGTCCCTCGTTTGTGTGTGAGGAAGACGCGCTCACAGTGGGGCCTGTCTCAGCTTTGTCTCCAGGTCTTGGCTTCCGCCGTCTCCTCCGCTGACACCGTGGCAGCCAGTCTTCCCTCCCTACCACCCCGCTCACCTCACCCTGCCATAAGCTCCTTCACCAAGCCCCTTATTAACCCCTCCCTCTTCCCCTGGCATTGAAAAGGCGCTGTCTTTAAACCTGTCCCTGTGTCCTCAGCAGAGTTTTAAACAGCGAGCGTGTGGGCGGATGGGTGGATCCCTTTTCCTGGGCTCCCACTCTGACTGTTTTATATTATATTTAGTAATAATAATCACAGCTATCGCGCCTCCTCCTCCTTCTCCTTCTTTTTTGTGAAAGCCTCTTCCCATCGGGGCGGAGGGACGGGATTGCTGTCTCCCCGGCCTCCTCACCTCTGAAATGAATGTGTGCGTGTGCGTGTGTGCATGCCGATCAAACTCCATAAAGGAGAGGGTGGAGCGGCGGGAGGGGGTGGGAAGCTCTAGGGTGTCATTAACTCTTTTCTTCTCCCAGAGAGGAAAAAGCGATTTGACTACCATGATCCTGACCCCCCACTCCCAAACCCAGCCAGCGTCCCTCCACCCCCTTTGGGTGAGCCCACCCAAATTCCCCCTCACCCTTCTTCCTTCTAGTGTTTATTAACACGTCTTTGACTTCACAAGACTCTTTAAAGTGAGATCCCCCTCACTCAGACGTCACATAGACGGCCCTCCCACCCGTCCCCCGCTTTCGTTTTCATCATCAGCGACCTGTTGGAGCAGGGGAATTCACGACTTCGTCTTGATCACTTTTTCTGCCTGTACTTCTTAATCTGTCTGAAACTGCATTTATTGAATGATTCTGATTGCAACTGTAAAAACTGACATTTAAATTCATGTTGTTTCTTTAAGATGTTCCATTTTTGCACAATATTCTTGAATGGACTCTTCTGCTTTAAGAGGCCGAAAAATAAATTAGAATGTGCGTTCCGATGAGGCTCTTTTAAGAGTGAGATTAAGAGTGCCTCTTGAAATTTGACAACATTAAACATACTTTTAATACCCAATGTCTTCTGGTTCTGGTTCTGCTCTGCATCCTCAGAACCAGAACCAAATGTGGAGAAGCAGCATTCAGCTCCTACGCACCACAAATCTGGAACAAACTTCCAGAAAACTACAAAACAGACAAAACACTGAGTTCTTGTAGGTCCTCTGAGTCCTTAGTGCTGTCTATCAACTTGGTGTACACGCTGCTAAGTGTGCTACTGGTGGATAAACAACTTACCATTACAGGAAAACTGTTCATCCGGGGTCATCGGTGGCCATGCCAACTAGCCAGAGCATTCATGGCAGACTCTGTTGTGGCGAATGAGGGTGATTGACAGCCCTAAGACCCTCCTCCTAGCTCTGATTGGTGGGTTCTGATGGAGCAGTGTATTCCTGTAAGTGACAGTAGGACCAAGAGCTCAATTTTTATACAGATTATCTGTCTCATACTGTAATGACATAGTGATAGTTTTTTTTATATATATAAAAAGTTACTTGCTGCAACTACTACCTTTCTGTATTAATTTGTTTTATTACTATTGGTCTGATGTAATAACCTAAATTAATTTTTTTTTCATTAACTGTATGCCAAAAATCATAAGTAACAAAAACACAGTCTTTCAAATACCCATCTGTGTGTAGTTCATCAATATCCTCCTAACAAGGTGTGTCACTTAGTGATAAAGTTCCTGAAATGTTCTTTTCAGTGCTATTCTAATTTATTGAATAGCTCTGTGTTCTCAGTAAAAAAAAATTAAAATTTGTATTTTTTTTTAACTCAAATGTCTACCTGAATTTATTCACAATTACGCACAAAAATATTATTTCTCTATATGGCAACAGTCGATTGTACGAAGCTGCTAACTTTGCAGCAACTCCTCATGCGAAGCATGTATGTGGTGATAATGAAAAGAAAAACTCCCTTTTAACCAACTGGTGGTTTGAGAAGATAGCGCGGACACAGAAACACGGTGTGTTCCAAAAATATGTTGCAAAATTAATTCCTGCTTGCCTGGGAAAACTTATTGAAAACTTTATTTGCGGTGGTAATAACTGACCTGATAGCTGTGATTTCAGGAACTGGCGAGATGAGAAAGTGACAGATGTCGACTTGCTTTTTTGGGGTCCTTCAAAACCAAATGGAAAAAAAGGAGAAACATGAAATGTTTGGTTAAAGTTTTGTAACCCTAATTTTAAAAAATTAAATCAGTTGATAATGTCCATTGGGCATGAGATCAATGTCCATTGACCTAGTTGGGTCAATGGCCATTATGTCCTTGCCATAACCCTCCAAGGACAAGAAAACATATAGACATTGAATAGATTGCTATATTCATATACAATAATCACCTTTTTAATCGCATAACTCTTTGATATTGAAAACATCCTGTCTTTACTGAACATCAAAGAAATCTTGTACTTTCTTTTCCTCACAGGACTCCTTAAAACCAAAGCTTTCTTAATTAGATGATTCATCAGTTTTTCCTTGTAGGCTCACGTTCCATCATTGCAAGGCTAAAGGAAACATGCTGAAACCTGACATAGAGCAAGTTTCAGCACCAATGAGGGACAAACTGCTCCTCATTGGTGCAAACTGCTATGAAAGTATGTGCTCTATAGTATGTGATTAATATTTGAATACCAAGCATCTGGTAAACATTTTAGTGTTACCATGTTGTTCTCATTGGAAACCAAAACAGTTTCTGACAATAAAATGCAAAGAAGTGAACAGCTGAGGTCTAATGTACTGGACTGTTAGATATTCTTTGTCCTACATGCTCTACATTCTTATTCGTATTAGCAGAAATACCCTAGTAAAACCAATAGTGATGGCTGGATTGATTGATTATCTCAGGTCTTCTACAGATTAAAAGGCGGACATCGTCTAGTGTCAGATGTGCAGCTCTTAATCACCCAACGTGACCCAAATGTGAAATGCATCTGTTCATAAAACATCCCAAACTGCTTTCCCTCCCATCCCAAACCCCGAGCAGATGTGGAAAATACAAGGTCACATTCCTACCACGTCTTTTATCTCCAAATTCTGAGTAAAACCTGCCTGAATCCTACCAGATCATAAATCTGTACATTTCTGTGGACTCAGATATTTTAAAATGTATGTATTGTTTGAATCTCTGTGGCCTCTTGCAAATATAAAGAGAACTTTAGACAACACAGTGTCAAAATAAGTAAATAATTGGTTAGCATTTAATGAGGTATACACTCAGGTCCTCCATTCTAACACCTACAAACAAATACAATGAGACAAATATAAATCTACAAGTTTGTTATTCAAATGTTATCTTCACTGTAAAAACAGGCGTGGTAAGACATGTTCAAGATGCCGTCCCCATGATGAAACACGGTAGTGGTAGCATTGTGTTGTGGGACAAGAAGGGACAGGGAAACTAGGGCGAAGGTTTACCCCCAATATCCTAAACGTGCAGCCAAAGTTACAAAATATTTAGGTTCTGAAACGTCCTATTCAAAGTAAAGACCTAAATTCTATTATAAATCTGAGGCATACTTGAAAACTGCTAACCACAGAAGCTCTCCATTCAGTCTGGCTGATCTACAGTTATTTTTGCAAAAATGAATAGGCAACGTTTCCATTTTTAAGAAGAAAGTACATCCAGCAAAGAGTTGGAGTAAAAGACGGTTCTACAAAGTACCGACCGGGGAGGTCTGAATACATTTCCAATGAAAATCTCTCTAGATGTTTTATTTCTAACTTAATTATAGTTACGTATCACAATTGTGCCCTGCTTGATCACTTAAAACTGGTATACTGACATCTTTTGTTCTAACGTTACAAATTGAAAAAGACAGCCACAAGGAGGCGCACCAGTAATAGAGCCACTTCTTTCATGAATTTCTAAATACAGCACAGTGATATTGAATGAAAAAAAAACTCTCCAGTGCAATAATGATTCAGTTCTTTTACGCAGCTATTTTTGAATCTTCCGACTGTTTACAACAAGCTAATCACTTCCTGGAAAACGGAATGAAGCCGTCCAGAGGGGGGATTAGTCACATTGCAAACAACGCCGATCAGGACTCCATTGCTCCTTGATTGATTCTTTCCCTGAAGTCGAGAGTCGGACCCGGGATGATCCAGGACGGTAGTGGCTGACTGACTGTGTGAGAGTCCCAAAGGGAGCTCAAACGAGGGTCTGCGGGCCAGGATGCCAAAAGCTCATATCTCTCTCCTCTCTCATAAACATAGCAGCGCGCTGATGTCTTTAAAAGGCCCTGAATGACATCTGGGAGTGCAGGAACACTGTGATTAATTGCCAAGTTAATTCTCATGGAAATCACCCCGGGCCAGCGCAGAACGAGAAGAGGAGGAACCGGAGAGGCGTGTGAAACAAACTCTGGCCAAATGCACAGAGATGATTGCTCACGGGGGGATTTTTATGGTATCAGCGCTGAGTACAGTGGTCCTCCCTCTCGTGCCAGCGCTCAACTCCATATTTCAAATCTATAGCTTATAAATTGGTCAGCTGAGGTTGTTAGGATATAATGGCTCTGCATACGGCTTGTTAAAATTACGTAAGAAAGTCATAAAAAGTACAAAGATTATCTCGAGTTTTTAAATGCGGCCTCAAAATCCGAAATACGGAGAAAACCTCCCAGAGGACGCAGATCATGGCAAAGTGAGAAACGCGGGTTAATGGCAGAAGTGTCAGACTTGGGGATGAGGTTTTGGTGGTAAACATGGGATTATACTTGATTTAATGGGATGTTTGGTAGTGAATCGTTGAGTCTGATTTCCCACAGGAACAGAAAAAAAAAGCCTTCTATCCGTTGCAAATGCCGCGCATGTACCAGTTTAGGTAAATCATCCAGGGTAGGGGTTTGGGGGGATGAGGGGGAATCATTCAACTAAACAGTTCTCGTGATAAACGACAGCTTTGGGAAGATACAGACACGTGTGCATTCTTGAGGAAAAAAAAAGAACGTTGTCAACTGAGTTTGAGAAACGGTGGCATTCACAACTCGGCCTCTTCTCGCAACAAAGGCTCGGGAAGTTGAGGCTGATGCCACACAAAAATGGATGAAAGTTCGATAGAGGCTGCGGATGTTTGTCAGGAGCAGGACGTTATGCCGTCTGGCAGAAATGCCTTCCCTAAGTCATACGTCTACTCCAGCATTTAAAAAAAAAAAAAAAAAGCAAAAACAGATTGGTGGGAGCAGGTACTGGAGAAATTGATTTTTGTCTGACCCAAGAGAGTATTTTATTTCTTCGGTCATGGAGGGTTCTGGAAAACGTGTTGTGCTAACAGCAGAGCAAAGAAACCCATGCAAAACAATTCTTTAACATTTTTTGGAAACATTTCTGTTTCTTTTTTCTATCTCTCTCTCTCCTTTCTGGATGACACAATGCTATCCATTCACTCGTCAACTGGAGCCCAACCGGGTCACCTTTTTACAGTTAGAACTGCAGAGGTGCAACATGCGGGCCGGTTGCTCTGATTGGCTGTATTACAGTGGAAGGGAGCGTTTGAGTCTTAAAGGAGCAGCGCCAACTTCCCCAAAAGGTGCATAAATTAACATTCTTCCTTTCAACGACTCACCGTGCCCACGTTAAATCTAGAAGCCAGATGTTTCTGTGAAATCAATCAAACTCACTTTGAATATAGCTCGTCACATTATAGCATGCGACTTTTTATTTTGCTATTTTGAACTTAGCCCTCCATTCACAAAAACAAGCTCCCATTCCTCTGATATCACAAAAGACAAAGCAGTTACTTTGACTATGTTCATTCATATTTTTGCAGTAAAACGTTTGAGCTGTATACGCTAGACAGATTCTAGGAGCATTTGGCAACACTGAAACACATGGGATGGCCAGATTTCCTCATCAAAAGTCTTCAGGGATCAGATTGAGCCAGATTAAAACCATTGCCTGGTTGATCTGTTACTTCAATGTGATATTAAAGTCCCAGCAGAACAGCTGCTTTGCCCATGGGCAGCTTCAGCCGAAAACGATTCCAAGACGACAAACTTCTAATGGTTCCAGCGGTCTTCCCCCACATTGCATGCACCCAGCATACTCTAGGAGTCAGCGACCTTTAGTGTCCAAAGACCATCCTTTTGCCATTGCGCCAACTAAATAAAATTTGTGTAGAAACCGCAAAACCTAAACGACTTTAAATAACTTAATTTTGTTTAATAAAATAAATATAAGTATATATTTAATGTAAAATTTATGAAAACTATCAAACTTTAATGAAGGAAAAATTTATTTATGCTTTTAATCAAAATGTCCATGGAAGAGCAACACAAAAATTTTCATAAAAACACCAAAAAAGGATAAAAAAAATTCTATGCATGTTTTGCATGACAAAAGTAGTTTTTCTAAAAACACTCCTTATTTTTGTATAATTTGAAAAGTATTAAGAGAAATATGTATCTGGATCCATGGTCTCTAACTCATCACAACCACAACACTAGTCTTTGGGAAATTACGTAGCTATTTAACATGATACAAGCGGAAGTTGTTCATTTTAGTAATGGAGAAAAAGTTCAAACGCAACTATAGAGATAAAGTTTTGAAGGTGATTGTTGTCATCAACACAGTTTGCTGCAGTTTTACCATCCTTAGTAGTTTATGAGGCAAACTTTGTTTCTAACACGCCATTATTTGCAAATAAAAGGCAAACAAAACGCTTCAGAACCAACACCTGTCAAAAATTGCTTCTTAACTCGATTAGGTACTGGTTTGTACACATTTTCACCTTTCATTGGAGTTTTATAATCAACTTATTTGGGTAAAAAATGTAACAGATGTTTCATACTGACTGTGCATCAATCTGTACCTGACTTGAGGATGTTTCTTCCCTAATTTCTATAATCTACACAAAGTCTACTATTGAAAAATCTGGGTTTATGACTGCACGTAACACTATTTATGATCAGAGGAACTCTCTGAGTAATTTTCTTCAATGGTAATGTGGAAGCAGTAATCATCAAGTCCAAGCAACGATAAGAACCACAGTCAGATGGAAACTGAGCTATTATTTTATAAATATTTACTGCCATTGTCATTTAAATAAGCGACACTCAATAGCATATAGCACATAAGAATAAAAAATGGCAACACTTGCGGAAAAAAAAAATAAGGGTCCAAATTAGTGTAAATGTGAACGAAATGCTTCTTGTGACGTCTTTGGCCAAGCACTCAGAAAACAGATATTGCACTTTTAAAACTTTTACACTTTTTGGATATCTTACATCATCACCAAGCCGTGTTTTATTGTCAGTCTACATTTGTTATTGGTAGAAAGAAAAGAAAAAAAATACACCACTGCATCTTTAATTGTCAATCCCCACTCTTTTTTTTCCACATTCATTTCAACAGGCCATTGGTTTTGATTTCACACGATTATGGCAGATGATGGTACAATCTTACCCGTATAATTGAATACCTCTGCTCTTACTCCATCAAAACAGCGATACGGATGGAGCGTACGCGCGGGCTGTCACCGTTTCTGTCCACCTCAGCAAGAAGCGGCTGGTTTTATAGGGCTGGTAAGGAGCGGAAAATGTGAATAAGCGATTTTGGAAAGCCCGACTCCCCTCTGCAGTGCTAATTTAGTGTGAGAGCTAAGTGGCTCATTTTTATGTGAACACCATTGTGTTCCCTAACTGTGCAGCAAACAATTGCTGTTCCAAGGCAAAGAAGGACACAATGTGAACAATAGAACAATGAGGGCCTTTTTTCCCTCTCTCTTGCTGCCTGGAGGAATATAAAAAAAAGAGCGAGAAAGAGAGAGATTCTCACAAAAACAAACAAAAAAAAAAAACAGGGCTGTGTAATTGTTTTCTGAGGCTGAGATTTGGATATATTAAGTGCTTTTTAAGATATTTTTTAAAGGGCAATATCATGCACCAAAAGGAAGTACAGTATGTCTATATGAGTGCTGCTCATGGATGCGTCAGGTGCGAATGTACAAGGCAGGTATCAGGCCGCCTGTTGTCAAGGCTAGCTGGTGTGGATGTTGACAGGGATCAACGATGGGTCTTAAAACATTTTGGGGGGGGGCCCTTCCTCTTCCCTTGCCACTGAGCAGCCCGAACCTGACACTACCTAACACTTTGGGAGCACACACACGAGTCAATGCTATGCTGCACACACAGACGGCACGCAATCTCCCCTCGCTGTCTGCCGCACTCCGTCTCGACTGCCTCAACCTGGCCCCCCCCGGTATTTTCTGCACGTCTCTTGTCCGTCCCCCTCTAAAAAAAAAAAAAAAAAAAAAAAAGAGACGGCGAGACCGCTACAGCTTTGCGGCCTGGTCTCGGGCGTGTCATCAATCAAAAATGATCGTATCAGTCTTGCACACAAAGCTGGATTCGTTGTGCGGTGCGATGGTAGGGAAGATTCAGCTTGGCAACATCCGTTATCATCCGGTGTATCAAACTTTGTTTCACTCTCATGCCTCGTTGCAGTAGAAACCTCGTCGAGGCCCTCTTCCCTTGGTGTGGCTTGCGAGGGCCTACATCTGTTTGTGATATACAATGTAACGCGGCACCTCACCCACACTCTGAAGTAACAGATTCACGGTACGACGTGGAGCTGACACTCTGCACTTTCCCCAGAAGGTTGCGCTCTTAACGACTACAAACCCCGCCACCGGCCCGACCGGCAGCGACCCCCTCTTCTTCCCTCCTTTTCAGCTCCTCACACTGCTTACATGGACAGCCCATAATAGCAGACATGAATCTGTGTCTCCCCTTGCTCCAAACAGATGCCGGCTGTCCATAAATCACAGGCCTCCATTTTGTTGGGTAGAACAAAAAGCGTTTCTGTGGGCCTGGTAATAATCCCCGTGCCCCATGTTGTGTTTTGTCTCTGGACGGGCTCTTGTCTCCGCTCTCCTCTGTCACACTCCTGCTTCTCCACATGCATTACAATAGGGGCAGCCAGGTGATGAATATTTGTGTCTCGCCTGCCGTTAAGATTTCATTAATCACCGCAAGACTTGAGAGCAAAGCTGTGTACCTGGCCGGGCCGGCAAGCTGAGGGGCCCTCCCCCCCATGCTACCTCCTGGGGACGACGAGCAGCCATGTTGTGTTGTGGCAGGGCTTATTTGTTGTATTTGTTTCTCCTCTCTCTTCCTGTCTCAGTGTTTGCGCAGTTCCAAGCAGTGCTTGTTCCTCCCAAAAGGACGGATTTGCTGAAAGAAGCAAAAAGTTAAGCCATTACTGTCCGAGAGCGAAAAATAACTACGACATGTCAGCAGCCGCCTTTTATGGTAAAGTTGTTGATCAATATCAACTGACTCGACGATTATTCGGCCAGGTGCGGAAATCTGTGGCGCCCCCGATGCCTGCAGATACAACTGTGTGGCACATACAGCAGTAGTGCTGCAAAGCCAGTGAGATTAGATGGAACACAATTACGCATGGAAGTTTTGCACGGTTTCAAAGTTTAGCGAACAGCGATTGTAGTTTAAAACAGCATAGTTGTCAGCGTAAAAGCGTACTTTTTGGAAACGTAAGATAAAACGTCCTCACATAGAGTTGTGCTTTGCCATGCTCTCAAAAGGAAAACTTTTACATTGCCTAGCAAATCTAGTCGTACCCTTTGAAGTTTCCCACATTTGACCACATTACAACCATAAACATTAAATGAATTTGCAGGGATGCTATATGGAAGGAAGCCCAACATAAGGCAGTGCATAACTCAAGAGGAAAGTGATGGCTTCATGGTTTTCAAATGAAATCAAAACCTGAAAGCATTTTTGTACCAATAATTGTCCAGTTGAGCTCGTCCAGAGCTACTGTGGGCCTCTTGGCTGTTTCTTTGATGAACACTCCGCTGTCAGTTTAGGTGCCATTTCTTAGTAGGTTTACGACAGTGCCATACATCTGAAAATAGAAAGAGCTTGAAATTCATCAATATGTAGTTGAGTTCCAGATCTACAGATATGAGTAGAAAAGCTTAGAGATACAGTAGTGCATTTTCATTTTACCACCTTCAACTGTAAAGTCACATGATATAGATTAACCTTTTGCAATAATATCCAACTTTTAATGTCTATACCACAGGCAAGTCAACTGAATTTTTCAGCGGCTCATCCTTTAACCTAACCAAAACGTCTGACTTCTTACACAGGAGATACAACTGTTTCCTTGTTTGTCTTTCTTTCCTGCGCTCCTCACCTCCTTCTTCTTCTTTTTGTTTTTTCTTTTTCTTTTTACGGCACGGGTGAGGCGGTAACAGATGGAGAGACAGAGTGCGGGGATGATGAGGACGTAAAATGTGCAACGTTTACTCATTCGCTTCTTTATTGTCTCCCGCTGCAGGAGCCGGAGTACCAGAGCGAGCGGAAAACAAACCGGTGGGTACAAGGACACGGGCCTCCCGAGCCTCATTCACCAACCAATCGGCCTTGATAGGATCCACCAGCTGCCAAGGATTCACTCACTCCCCCCTCTTTATCTTCCCTTTCTCTCTATATCTACCCTTACCTCCCCACCTGTTCCCTCACTGTCACTCAATTTTTACACTTTTCTTCCTATTTGTACCCCCTTCCTCCCTCTCCCACTCTCCTCTTCCTGTCTGTAATGCCTAGCAGTGATGGATAGACATGTGCCGGCGTACAGAGGAACCTATTTGGACTGGCGTGTCAGCCCATCTTTATCAAATGTTGCAGAGGTATATTCTCTTGCTATGCTTCATTACTCTGGAATGGTGGGCCCTGAAATGTTTGACTGCTCTGTCTTCTCTCTTCAGAAACCCGCTCCACTGCTCCCTTCCTTCCACCTCCCCCCATCTTCCTGCCCATTTAGCTGCTGTGAGCTGCAGGATCGGAGCTTTAGAGTGAGCGCGAGAAGCGCGGGCCCTTCTCTCCTGGATGGCCGAGGGAACACTGCGATGCTTTGGAGGAGTTTGGAGGGGGGTAGATATTGATTCACACTGCATGACTGGGGCCGCTAACGAAGCCCCTCCTCTGCCTGCCCCATCTCATGACAACCACCTGCCTTGCCGCGCAGCCATTGGCCGAGCCTCGGCAGCGCCTCTGCCAATCAAAGCCCCACTGGTGGCCCCTGCTTGAGCATGACCTCAGGATGACATCACTGGAAAGGCATTAAAGTAATAAAGGGCTTGCTAGTACAATACAGTAAAGGGCAGGGCAACATAAAGTCTCATCAATCAGTGCATACACAGAATTCAAATAGAGGCGTCTCACTCTTAGTTGAACAAGAGGTCATCTCTACAGGAGCGCCGTCTCCCCTGGAAAAACTTCTCCCTCCGAGTCTATCAGTTCTGTCGTAATGTTTTGAGTATATCTGCGCTGCACACCTTGTCGGTAAAATGGTGACAGGCTGTGTATGTGTGTGTGGGGGGGGGTGGATAGAGGTATATTACCACGTAGGAAGGTGGGGATCAATAGTAAATCCTCCTGAGCTGTGGGTATTTCTCCTGAGATGTGGGGACTCTTGAGTCTAATCAATGAAAACCATGCCAAGCATCTTGGACTTGATGGAAGTCTGGACTGATGGGAATCCATCGTGAGATGAGTTACAGTGGCCATCCTAAAAAGGAAAGGCGAACTATCGTCCAAAATCAAAACAACTCAAACTCAAGGTGGCGTTTCAGAGGAGATATGTGTCCCCACTGGTCAATATTAGCTCCGTTGTGTTAAGGTCAATGTGGTTTAAGAATATATACTTCGATTATACGACACAAACGTAGTAAAACTACCCAATGTCTTCTTCAGCTTTTCTTCAGAAAGGAAAGGTCTGTTCGCAAACAAATGTTCGACTTTGAGAAATTAAACTATATCCAGTGATTCAATCATAACAGCTACATTTCAGGCCTACAAGTGTTGTGGGGTTAAAGCAGCAGTAAATGCTGTGGACTTGCTGAGAACATGTTTATGTCATTATTGTCTTGAGACTTGTCTTGGACTTGGCCCTCAATGACTTCAGACTAGACTTGCTTGCACTCTGAAAAAATGACTTGTGACCATCTGTGGTATTCTGCAGCCACAACTTCTGCATCATTTTGCAGTGCTCAGTCTCTGAAATAGTTTAAATCTATTCAAAATCTTTAGAAGTTTGCATTATGTACTACTTTTTATTAAGTAACAGCCTGTGTTAGATATCTGCCAAGGATTCACTCATTCATCGGTGCATCTTTTTTTTTGAAGCATAAATAAGTGCTTTGTTTACAATCTCAGGAGATCATGATCGTTAAACTTTGTCTCTCGCAAATGCTAAAACATTCAAAGTTTACTCAAATCCCTCAAAAAACTCTGATGACAGAATTTTACTTATTAACTCTCAGAAGCTAAAAAAGGAAGCACGCGTTTCATATATTCACATAATTTATGCACTTACGTGGATTTTATTTTTGTATTGTAATGTAACCACAGTGAAACGCTGTGTTGTGATGGGGTTAAAATGTTGTTTGCAAACTTAAATACGGTTACTTATCTTGGTTATTTTATTGTTACCAGAAAATATAGTTAGTTAAGAAATGTTTGGCATTCTCCTGTCAAAGAGCTTCTCTTGGTTTAGAATAAAGGCAAACACACATTACCTACTTTACCATAACTATCTAAGATCATAATCTCAATTGACCTCCGATCTGCGGTGGAAATGATGGAGGTACAAAAAAATGCCCTTGAAACTTTCTCTTTATTCCAAAAGAAGTTCTAAAAATTCAAAAAAAAAGTTTTAAGTAAAAAAGTCTGATTAAAAAAAATATGCAAGACTTTGAGCTTTTAAAAGGTGCACAGAAAAAAAAACTTTTATTACTGCATATTGAAAATCGAGGTCACTGATGCCACGGGATCTTGAGTGACAATAGAGAGTAGACAATAAAAGAGTAATAAACAACCGGGGTAAACACACAGAAGCGAGATTCAAGATGATTGGCTTAGATAAAACACTGCACACAGTGAACGACTTTTCAAAGACTCCAACTTGGAGCATTTTTTTCCCCTTTTTTGTGGAATGCAACTTTTGCTGGTTTGACTGGACCCATCGTAAATCTGTCTGCCGGGTAACCATTCTACCATTGTGACAAAATATAAAGTTGTTTTTGAGAACCTAGTAATCCATGCATAGTTGATGGAGTTTATTTTAAATTATCAGTAAACCAATGCAGTATTCTCGTTTATGGCTCTGGGGACAACCAGAAGTAAGACAACTGTGGTTTAAATGCTTTGATGGTCATTTTTAATCAAACAAAAAAAAAATTAAGAACATACCATATCATCCTTGTTAATGCCTCTATCTTCGATCAGACTTTTATTCAACTCTAAAGAAGTCCCTAAAAGTAAAAGTGATTGGTTGGTATGTTTGCAGTGTGAAAATGGGAGATCTTACTTGCAATTAACTTAATGACTTCCAATTTTTCACTGTTCATCCAGCAAATTTCTACTGCAGTATGTAGCACGGATTTGACTAGGTTTATACCATTGTTTGACCAATGAATAAGTCATCAAAGTTGATTCAAAGAACAATTTGATGAGTAGGAGCCATGTTGGAGCCAAACTGGAGGTTCAGTCAGTTCAGCTGCTCAGATTTGTTGTAGTCATACCGAAGCCACCGCCCTCCCAAAACCATCATTCGGACCAGACTGGCCTTTTCCCAAACAACCGTTTGGCTCCATAATCCATGACAGGAGATGGAGGCAGTATGGAATCAAAGGCAAGGCATGAAACCCTAAAGAAGCCATAACTCTGGTGTTTAATTGTGTTTCGAGTAAATGCCAAAGCACCCCCTTGGCCCACCCAGACGTCTGGGGATCATCTGCCCTCCGTTTAATACGGGGTTATTGTCTTTCTATCAAACAAAATCACATCTGAAACAAAATATTTGGATTCCCGCCATGCCGAGCACTAAATTAGGGAACAAATGTAAACGGGGGAGCTGCTTTATGACACGCACCGTAAACATACCGTAAAGTAGATTGCCATCGGTACATTTCTTTAAAAAGCAGCAGAGAAACGTCTGCTGGATGTCGAAGGCAGAAGTCGGCTCGCTTTAAAATTGCTTTCTAACTAGAGTGAAACAGAGTGGCTCTTTTGTCTGCGATAATTAGGGCCGTATTCTGTTTTGCATAATCGCCTAGAAAGATTAAAAAGGAATTCAGATGAAGCATTACCAAAACAGTGATAACGCCACAGGAGGACGTTATCAATATATCTGTTTCAAAACCTGGATTTTTACATTTTTTTTCTTGGTTTTATTTTGACAACCTATATATAGCTCGTTTAACCTTCAGTGTCTGTTTCCCAAATGAAATTGCACCGTGAAGGAAAAAAGAAAAAGAAATACTCATATTACCGTGAAAAACGATGGCTTTTCTCTGGAACAATAAGCAGTCCTTGAACTCCACGTCATTAAAGTGAACGCCATCATTTCCTTTCATTAAGATGACTGTGTGCAGACACATATTGCAGTTGGAAGGCGAAGCTGCGGCAGGAGACTCATTTAAAAACCGCCCTAATCTGGAAAATGATCCTAATGTTTCTCAAATGTTATATCCTCCCCAACCTTTTGGCGAACGAGACGCTTTAAGAGGGCTGTATGATTTCCAGGCGTTTAAGCGGATCGCTCCTTTTGAAAACAAATAAATAAATAAAAGATGCACCCTGAGCGCTGCTTTTTCTGTTTTCACATATATCGCCAATATTTCTGACAATAAATACTGGGGGGGGGGGGACTGGATAAAATTCATATCCTTTGCTGGTAGATTATGGGGATTTCATGCAAAAGAGGGCCTCTCGTGAAATTGCGAGCCTCTGCTACTGCTGCTTCTTTGTTGGGTGTCAAAGTATAGAAATAGCCATGCCCTCTCCTGTTTTGCTCATTTGACTCAACGGGTGTGAAACAGTCCTTCATATCCCTGTCTTGTCTATAAGAAATGAAATGACTTTAAGACTGCGCAGCGTTGCCACAGGCAGGTCGGCTGAAAGGCTATTTCAGGAGAAATGGACATGGACATAAATATCCTCGCGGGGTGCTTTGTAATAAAAAAAAAAAGGAAACACAATGTTATGAAATGCAGTGAAACATAAAGAGGGGAAGAGGCAGGGGTATGTAGTGGGGGTGGTGGTGGTGTTTGTGGGGGTGGAGGGCAAATATCCATCAAATTAACACATCAGTGGCTTTGATTGTAATCTCTGAGCCCTGGCTCTCTCGCTCTGCCACACCAGACAAGCAGCCAAACGTGATTTATCAATGCAAAGCTAATGGCATCAATATGAATCTAACTAAAAATCAATATTTCATTACCAAATTGTTAGCGAGAATGAAGAAAAATGGCCGCGGCCGGAGCGCTCTCCGGGGTAGGAGCATCTGGAGTTCAATGTGACAAGATGAGCGATGCGTGACTCGGGGCTCGAGGAAGGACACGGCGAGGACAGGACTCAGTCCGGGCACACTTTGAACTCTATCTCTCCGTCTTCCTCCTCCTCGTTTTCAGCCAACTCTGACAAAGCCCCCCCCCCCCCCCATCTCTCTACACTTTATGTTTTTCGCCGTTCGCTCCCTCCTCCCCCTCCTTTCATATCTTTATCACACCGTTTCCTCTATCAATCTCCGCCTCGCGTGTCAGCGACGGTGTCGGCGGAGGACCACACAGTGTTTCGCGTTCCTCCTCAATTAATGACCAACTCGAACATGGAGCCTCTCAATCTCTCCCACCCGCTCTCCGCTCGCTCGCGCGCGCGCCGACACACACATACGCGCGCGGAGCCCATTTCAATTATTTTTTGCCTCCTTTGAAGACAAGTCAGCATTTTTTTTATCTATTCCCCTTCCCCTTCAGTCTATCCCTACCTCACTCCCTCCCAGTGGATATATCTCCCAAGGCTCATCACACGTTCTCCCAACCAGCCCTGCATGGCTTCCCCTATAATGAGCGTGAGAGTGAAAGAGAACCAAAGAACTAAAAAGAGAGAGGTAGGTTGGGTTGATGGTTAAAAAGCCTAGATCCCGCCTCTCTCTCAGATGTGACCTTCACTTTATTTATATTCCAGTCTTAAGTAACGAGTATTTATTAGGAAGGGCCTGTGATTGTGGAGCTCCGTCAGGTAAGTAATGATGCACCTTTGTGCTTGTGCAGCAGCCCTGGGCGCAATTAAAAACAAACACCACTTTCTCTTTCGTTTCCCGTTGTATCATCAGCCAATCAGCAGTGGCAGTTCTGGCATCAATGGTACGCCGGGAAAACACTTCCTCCAGTCAGCCCAACAACAAAGCCCATTCCCATAAAACAACAGAAAAAACCCCCGAATCCGTTCAATACTGTTCTTGTGGTTCATCAGAAAAAAGTGAATATATGAGACAAAGGAAAAATAACTTTAATTTGGGAATTAACTTTGACCACATTTTTAGAGAAGTTGAATTTATTTGCCAACGACTCCGAAGCAGTTTTACTACTGCTTTTCTACTTTTAACGATCTTTCGGGTCGACTGAAAAACCTTTAAAAGCAACACAATATGTGCACAGATGAAGAAAAATTGAAGAGTCGATATGAAACAAAGTTTGTAGCCATGTTTCCACTAAAAAAGAGTGCCAAAACTATGTCAATTCTCCGCTAATGTCTGGAATAAAAACAATTCAACAAATTGCGGTGTTTCCGTTAAATAAGACAAATAAATAAAATCATATGTGAATAAATTTGTTTACGTGTAATGTTATTAAAGAAGCGTTCTACGCCATCCTCCTCCTTCCGCTTCCTGTCATCGTCTTCTTTGTGGTTTGTGTCAGTGGCGATGTCCGGTTGTTCATCGTGTGATGCAAAAAAAGTGTTTCCATTACAGTTTTAGAGAAATAACTCAATTCTGAAAAGGTAAAAAAAAAAAAAAAGCCTCATCCTAGCGGCAAAACTTTTGATCAAAAATTTTTTTTTTGAAATTGCTGTGTTTCCATTGAACAAATTTATTGACCAAAAGTCAAATCGCACAAATATATGGTCAGTGGATACGTAGCTAGTAACACCTATCAGTCTGAAAAATGTTTAGATATTTCAAAGGCCTTAGGACAACCACGAGAGCCATTAATCACAAATCAAGAAAACTTTGGAATATGCTTTTAGGAGAATACTCTGTAAAGTGCCAAAGCAAAAATTGACACTTTTGGAAAGTGTGTTTTCTGTTACATTTGGTGTAAAACTAACACAGCATTTCAGAAAAAAATCATGATGGTAGTAATGTGATGGTCTGAGGCTGATTTGCTTCTTTAGTTCTTGGAAAACATTAAATAATTTAAGTAACCATGAATTTAGCTTCCTAACTGAAAGTCCTGTGGGAGAATGTCTGACCATCGGTTTATGATCTCAAGGCTTTTTAATGGTCTAGTCAAAGTCCAAACTTTAAGGCATTTCAGATGCTCAGACGTGTCATAAAACAAGAGGCAGAAGCCTGAAAACATCGAAACTAACACAGTTCTGCAAAGAAGGCTGGGTCAAAATTCCTCCCCTCCGATGTGAAAGACTCAATGCCAGTTATCGTAAACTCTTGAAGGTAGTTACTGCAACCATGGGGGTAGCAACCAGTTATTAAAGTCAAGGGGACAATGGCTTCTACCACTTAGGGCCAAGTTAAGGAAAAACAACCTGGAGCTCTACCCACTAAAAGCCGTGGAGATGACTGTGAACATCTGGAGAACACACCCAGAGTGGTTGACTCACAGTGAGTCATTTCCACTTCTTAAAAACCACCTCAGGACCGGAGATGTTCCTCACACATAGACACTAATTGGAAGAATGCCCAGCAGAAACTCAAGAGGCACTACCAGAAGAGTCTGTCTGGTGTTTGTCCATCACTATGTGGTTTGACTCAACCACCAAACAGGACAGGAACAGACTGCAATGTACAACTAGGTCTGCACAGAGGATCCATCCAGAACTTTTACAGGTCTGGGGTTGGCAGCTGGCATATCTGCAGAGACCACACATCCTGGACACAAACTGTTTAGACTTCTACCATCAGAGCTGCATTTGCAAAACAAAAAAACATTCACCACAGAGACGGTTTCTTCCACCAGGCTGTCTCTGATGAATATAATGAACGCCTTACAGCCAGAGTAATAGTAATACTGCACTATTAAAATCTGCTGTTTAAAAAAATCAAAACAAGAAGAGACTTTTTTTTTTCCTTGTGAACATACCATTAGTCACATTATGTCTGGACAGTGTGTGAAACCAATGGCAAAATCCTTTGGTGAATAAAAACTTGGCCAGTAAAACTGATTCTGATTTTAAATTCATACATTTCAAATTGTACTTTAAAGGCTCAATATTATGTATTTTTCAGGCACATGGTGCCATTTTGTAACATAACCAAGTAACTCTGTTACCTTCAGGTGTTACAAAAATACTGTGTATACCAAATATAACTTAGTAATTTAATGACTTGAAATTGGGTCTCTGTGTCTTTAAAATCTCCTGCTCTTCCTGAAAGTCTGCCTTCAGCAAGTCATCACAATAGAAATCCTCTACTAACCCTTTAACAACGCTTTTACCAGTGTTGGACTGAGAAGTAGCTCGTATAATGATGCAGAATTCCACCAGGTTTTTGCTAATTGCTGCTGGCTAGTCTGAAGGAGCTGAGTGGGCAAGTCACGGGGCAGGGAAGGAGGCGGAAGCTTGGAAACTGCAGCTTCAAGTAGGAGTTTCATCTTGAAGGTGCAGCTAATTTCATCCAGACATTTTGCATAGCTCAGTAGTTGCCACTGAAAGGATTTCTCAAAGATGCTTGAAAGAATCAAGGCAACACTCCAAGTATGTTTTCTATGAGGGAATACCATTATAACATTATGTACAGCTCCAAAAATTACATTTTACATAATACTGTCCCTTTAAGTAATCTCATTTCAATTTACATAACAGTTCAGCTTTGAGCTGTTAAAATAATTTCAATTTTGAATTGGAGATGATCAGATATTGTTTAAAAAGTTGAAAAAAAAAAAAGCCTTTAAGCTTCAGAGCCAATAGGTACCCGAGGAGGTCTGCCATATTTTTTTTTTTTTTTTACAGAACCTACAGTTGCAGAACAGTGGGGGCATCCGTTCCTCTTCAAATGTGTTGCCCTGGGCGTTGAGCCAATATAGCCCAAATCAAAAACTGCCACTACCCAACGGTCCACTCAATGGCTCCTTCCCTCCTTCCCTCTGTGTTTAGACTGTCCTGGCCCGCTTTCTTCTTCTTGCAGTCTCCCCCTATCGCTTCCATCTCATTTATGTCTCCCCTGGGAAGAGGTGGTAATGTCCGAGAGGCCCATTTCTCTCCGGCTAGGAGTGGACAGGTCCACTCCTTCTGAATAAAAAAAAAAGAGAGATAGAGAGAGAGAGGAAGGGGAGGTGATTGTAAAACATGTGTCATTACAGTGTCAAAACACCAAGCAAGCACAATGACTCCATCCTCCATCTTTCGCCTGCGATGTTTCGGAGGGAATTCGTCCCCTAATTTATGGCTCATGAGATAAGGATCCCTGAACTGTGCCGGTGCGCTAAAGGCCCTGGCAATGACGGATATCATACATGGGAGAGGCGGCTAATATGAATGCTAATACCGCCCCTGACATACAGTAAATCGACCGCGAGTGTGGAACATATGCAGCTTAGGATAAAGTGTTTCCATGTTTCCATTGGTGGGAGATTAACCTACGATAGATTTTTATTGACATTTTAGCACCAGGGAGCAAGAGTGCGTAAGGAAGGGCACGTGGGTTGGAGGAAGATAGCTTTTACACAAATACTGTGTAAATATTAATAACAATGTTATGATCCACTTCCACTTCTGAAACACAGGCAAAGATTGCAGAGGAGGCCATCTATATGGGCTGCCGTTCCCTTTAAAGAGAACCAGTATCGCCAAGAAAACAATATTTCAACTATTTAGAAACTCCACTCCTACAGTGCTCCGATAGAGAATTGAAGTGGCACATTTTGTCATGCTACAAGCAAAATTTCAATGTGTTTTACTGAGATTTTATGAGGCAGGCCAACAAAAGGGTTGTATAACTGGGAAGCGAAGAGGACATATTTGGTTTTCAAAATCTTTTACAAATTAAAATCTGGAAAGTCTGCGTTGGACTGGAGACCTGTCCAGGGTGACTCCACCTCTCACCTGTTGACCACTGGAGAAAGGCACCAGAACCCCTTGCACAGGGATAAGCATGTTAGAAAACGGATCATTCGTCAATCAAAGCATACTTATGCTTTGATCCAAACTATTCTATTGTACCTCTTAGTGCTGAACCTAAGTATCTAACAGATTTGGTCTTCAATTATGCACTAGATTGTATTAGTATACCACATAAAATTACAACAATATACATTGCAGTTTGTGTGTGTGTGATGTGCCTGGCTATTTTTGCCTGTCTGGTGTGTTCTCGTGTCTTTAGGAACCTGTTGTTGATGTTTTTCTCTAAGATTCCCTGAGAACTTTACCTAGCAAAAAGCATTGTGCATATAATGTAATGTTTTAGAGCACAGCTGCAAAATTACAAAGCCATGCCAGTTCACCTAAACTAATTAAACGGAAGCAGTCAAGAGACAATTGGTAACTTGTCAAGATTTGTAGGGAGCTGCAAAGATTTGTGGCTCAGGTACGCAAGTTTTCTGACAGAACAACAAAGTTATTTGCTCAACAAACTTGACCAAAAAATGCCATTGTTGCAAAAAAGTTTGAAGCTTGCCACATACCATGTGGAGGACACAGCAAAGGTGTGGAAGAAGACCAAAATATGACTTCTTAGCCTACATGAAAATGAACACTAAACTTCCCTGTAAGCAAACTGTTCCAACAAGGAAACTTGATAGTGGCAGAAACATTTTGTGGAGATACTTTTTCCAACGAGGACAGAAGCTGGCCACGGTCAGTGTGAAGATGACTTGAGCTAAATTCAAACCCTTTCTGGAAGAAAACCTGTTAGAGGCAGCAAAAGGTTTGAGACTGTGGTCACAGCCGGAAATTCATCGAAATAGTTCAGATCAAACCATTCCATTGAAGTTCAGACCTGAATGCATCTGTTGTGACTTTCATGTTTTGGGTTTTGGGCCCTTCTGTGATTGAGTATGACACCCCTTTCAAAAGACCTGGAACCACGAATTAGGTTCCCCTTCCAGTAAGATGACACTAAACAAACAGCAAGAAATCAGCAACCAAAATCTAAACCACCCAACACAATTTAGGATCGGACATGAACATAGACCGAAGTTGAACTCAGAAAAATGAGGAAAGATTTCGGTCTATAGAAGTGCAGAGTGGATGGAGATATCCTACAAAACCTTGCAGATTTAACTGAAGTGAAAGATAGTTCTACACAGTATTGACTGAAAGTTGAAAGTCTGGTACAAACACCTCAAAGTCTCAGCGGTAAAAAAACCCCTCAATGTTGTATATTGTAACATGATTAGAAGGTTTGGATATGAGTATTAAGCAAGTGAAAACAAGAGGTGTTTTTTTTGCCTTAATTTGACTAACAGAAGGAAATCTGGGCTGCGATTAAAAACATGAGGACTATTGGAAAATAAACTCCAGACTTTCACATTTACTTTATACGTCCTGCAATATAAATGAATAACAATGTGGGGGTTTAAAGTTTTATCAAATTACATAATGAAGAACAAAGTAAAGGAAACATCTTACAAAAAAAACATGATTGTTGAAACGTTCTTGACATGCTTATTTCTAGGTAAACCTCTCTCAACAGGAGAAATGGAAACATGTCATATAATTTAGAGAGTTAAAGCATTCAATGATATCAGCTGCACTTTCTCCAGCACATTGACAACCTGTCATACCGTGGGTTTTAAAGTGGCAGGCGACGTTGTCACGTTGCATCTGAAAGGGCCCATAAGACATGATTGCATCACTTTGGCTGTCATGGTGTTCTAGCACGTCATGCTAATATCCCATCCTGGTATGAGCCTTAAACAACCACTAACCTAAAGGCCAAGATGTATAGGATAGCAACACCGGTTGACCATAAAAGACAGGAACAGTTTTGAAAAAGAATTAGCCTTAATTGTTCTGAGAGCAGTTCAAAACCACATAAATAATGCTAAAAAAAACCAAACAAAAGAAATGCCATGCTAGATCATACAGTTTAAATAATTTAGTCTCATAGTAAGTGTAGACGCTTTTTGAACACACCAGTATTAACACTGCAACACAGCTAGCTCATAACAGGAAGCTAGAAAAGCAGAAATGTGCAGTAAAACTTTTGTGTTCTATTATATATTTTACATACTTATTTTTGCCTGCTGGAGGTGACTAAACAGGCACTTATTGCAAAGACTGCATGTTGGATGTAGCATTAGAATTGGCTATTAGAAAGCCTGTAGTAATAGCTTATGATGTCTGGGTCAATATTTCAATAATTTCAAAGGTAGAAACTTTCAAGAGGAATTAACAGTGATTTTTTGTAACTAAATTAAATTCATGGAAATAACAGAAGAATTTTTAATTAACATGAATTACAACATTTAATTTCCAATTTCAATAAAGTATTTTTGAATTTGGACTGAATTGCAATTAAAGCCTGCAGGTTGACCCTTAACTGTTTTACATATAAGCTTGAACAAATATATTTTCAGCTTAAACCCGACTAAAACTCGATTTCATCAAAACGCTCTTGAACATTTCTATCCTATTCTAATAGACATAACATTATGTCTGTCACATTCTCCTACCAAGACTGAAGGGTTGTGTGTGTAACCAAATGGTCAGCAGCATAAGCGCACCACAGGGAACTGTGCTCTCACCATTTCTTTTCACTCTGTACATCTCAGACTTTCAGCACAAGTCAGTCTGCAGTCATCTCCAGAAATACAAAGATGACTCTGTGGCCAAGGAACTGAGCACAGAGAACTGGTGAACCACTTTTTAGCACGTTGAGGCAACAATCGTACCTCAAAAGCGAACAAGACAAAGGAGATGAGTTTCAAGAGAAACAGGGTTAGGTCAAACAATATTTCCATCATGGGAAAAGAAGTGGATGTAGTGGAGGATAAATATCTTGGTGTTCACCTGAACAACAGACTGGACTTGAGATGTGACACTGAAGCCAGGAACGTCCTTACTTCTTAAGGAATCCTAGATTTTCCAGTGTTCACAGGAAGATGCAGCACATCTTCTGTAGGTCTTTTGTGGGGAATGTACCAGTAATCTCCTCTTCTGCCGTCATGAAGATAGGAAGCAGTTTGACGGCAGCTTGAATAATAATCATCCCACAAAAACAAAGATTAAGATTCAACTTTTTATGAAGATATCAACTTCGATGGCATTGTTTCTTCCAACCACTTGTCACAGTATTTGTGATGAAAATCCCGTTAGCAGAAATTAGATGGAATTGAAAACACATTAATTTTTATCTAGAGGTATTTCCGCTGATATTATCAACACTCCAAATCCAAAATTCCCTGACATCAGCATCCATGTTTCTTCCATTTACCTGGAGTGTCTAACCAATCAGCAGCTCTGTGGTCTGTGGTGGAGGGGGCTAAAAAATAAAAGAAAAAAGAAAAGGCCTCTGGGGTTTATCTGTGGAACATTCGAAGGATCTTCATGGAGGCAGGCACAGTTTGATGGGCGAGACACACTTTAGTGCATGGTGAAGGCAGTATGACTAATGTGTGGAATGGGACATTTACATAGGAGAGGCAGGCTGTGCTCGCAGCCTCCCAGAGGTACGTACGGCTGGCCCGGCGCTGGATCTGCTGCCTTTCCTCAGGGCTCCCTCTGCCACTTCATTTCCATGCTCCATTTTAGATCAAGGCTTCTCTAATATTTCCATATTATCCAAGGAGGCAATCTAAGATTGGAATTTGATCCACTTTGAAGCGACGTGTCGTCACACACACACACACAAACCCCTCTTCTTTGCTTTTTAAGTTCTTTTGCGCCTATTCGCTTTTACCTGAACATCCCCGCGTTCCTCTAGATTTACATGTCAATACTGAAAGAAACACATATTGTTCTGTTAATTTCTTTTAATCTCTTACACTTTAGAACTGATATTGCACTTTACCCCAAATATGTAGTAACTCACACATGTGCCGACATTAGTGTTTTCCTTGTTTTTTTTTTACAAGTGATAAATTTAACAAAAAAAAAAAATTAGTAAGCACCAGGTGGGAATCGCATTGCTTCAGGAATGGAAAGTCTAGACAGAACAACAGTGGGTATTTATACATGTCTTGTGACGACTATAACTCATTCCGCGGGAAGTAATTATTTCTGACAAACCTTCTCAGCTTGAGCATTATTAGAGCGCATTACTTAGCACTCCCCTTTGTAATTGTACACGGCAAAAGCAGCAGGTCGGAGGGTAAATTAGTGGAAGGGAGAGATGGCGGTGAGAGGAAAGTAAATCTCGTACAGGAGGCTGGAAAATAAGACGGGGGGAGGGAGAACAACAAGAGGAAGGAGCACTGGGGGAGCAGTGGATGTGAATATTATAGACAACAACATGCATAAAACTGGATGCTGCGCAGGCCGTCTCCCTTTGGACCTGTATTATATTGCTGTTGTTTTAATTAGGTGCTTGTGTGTGTGTGAAGGACCGGCGTGCGTCTATGTGTTGTATATGACCACGTGTGCGTTTCTGTCAGGTTTCTGTAAGCAGAGACGAATGAGGGCTGAGTGGTAATGAGCTCCGGTCGGCGCTCAGCCGGGCCCGTCCGTCCGTCCGTCCGGGGGCGACCCGTTTCAGCTCTGCTCTCTGCTCCTTAGTCCTGTGCGAGTTTAGAAAGGATGGAGGTACCGACTTCAAAGTATTTTACTATGCTTTTACGTGTCAGGCCAACAGAAACTAGAGACAAATTGTGCAAAAGGAAAAAAAGACGAGAATACATTCTTTCTAGATTTTTGTTCAAAAAGAATTTTTAAAGTGTGGCATGTATATGTATTTTACACATAAGTTAGATGTGGGACCAAAATTGTAAATTTTTTTATTTTACATTTTCAGCTGATGTGCTTCGTTTCACACTGCATTGTGTCCAGTCAGCCAAAAACCTGTTCATCTCCTTGCCTGAGGCGGTGCTGCATCAAGAACCACTGAAGGAAATGACATGAAAACCTCAGAAGAAGACATAAGCACGACTTCCTTCTTCGAAAAATGTAAACAAAAAAAAGGACTAGTGTCAGATTTTAGCAGTTGTAGGATTTCTCCTGTAAGCGATAGACTCTATTGTGTTTGTTTTGGTTGTATTTACCCAGAATGTCCTACGCTATAGTCCGCTTCCTGCTTTTGGAACGGTCTCTGGTCTGCATGGCATCCACATATGCATTCAAACCGCACCAGAGTTCAAATTAATCAAACCTAGACCTAGGACTGTCGGCTGACCAGAGTTCTCTTTTTTTTGGTCACATCTCCCCAAACAAACTGAACCTTGTAGACAAAAAAATAAAAATAATCTAGATTTAACTTAAAGCAAACAAAGCAGGGTTGGTATAAATGCATCCTGAGTAGAAAAAACTTTTACTGACGCTTTTTGGTGAATGTTTCTAGCAGATTCTAAACACTGAAATCTTGTCCCATTTTCCTTGTAAAATGGCTGAAAATCAGATTAGCACAGATTCTCAATTGGATTTAGTCTGTCTGAAGCCGGAGAATTAACTCAAATTACAGAAAGGCAACAAAACCGTAAACCTGGACTACATCGCAGGCCAAAAACTCCAAATTGGTAAAAATAAAAAAATCTGAACTTGAAGATCAAGGTTAATATATATATATATATATATTTTCCTCTCACTGTCTGAAGTTAAATTATTCCAAATTTCTCTTGTTTTAGGTCAGGTTCAAAATGAGTCTTTGGTAACTTCTGACAGGTTAACTGGCACATTTGATGTAATTAGAGGCACACCTGTGGACATATTTTAAGGCCACACCTGCTACTTTCTTGTTGGACACAACAGGAAGTCAAAAGAAATCAGCCGGCCAACCGAAGCATGGCGGTGGCAGCACCATGTTGTGGGATCTGATTTGCTGCAAGAGGAACTGGTGCACTTCAGAAAATAGATGGAATCACATTATGAAAGGACATGACTAGGGCTGTTGTAAACGAATATTTTAGTAATCGAGTAATCTATCGATTATTCTTACGATTAATCGGGTAATCGGATAAAAAAAAAGAGAAAATAAAACATTGGTAAATCTAACATAACAGCAGTGTTACTATCGTATATCAACATCAGTCCAATTTTTCACATTTGAGCTTCTCTAACAGTTACTTTTTTGTAGTTTAGAAAATTAACCTGT